>JAPTYQ010000029.1:12983159-12993299 GCA_029814465.1 Ostorhinchus cyanosoma
AATGAGTTGCACATTAATTCATAAATGTGATCTAACAAAAGTAAAGGTCAAATATGAACCATGTTTTCTGTTCATATGACTTGTAATTGGGATGATGACGTAAACATCTGTTGAATATTTTAACATCAAATTGATTGTATTGTTTTAAAAACCCAAAACTCTAGCGGGTCCATCAAACCCATGAACACTGGCTGAGGAACAAAAATACTAACACCACACAAGGGGTTAAATATTTCATGGAAGAAACAGTGGATTCAAAGCTATTGATGCACTTTTTTTTTTTTTTTTTTGGCTCTCTCAATCCCATTTTTGGTCCTTATACCAAAACAATAAAGATGCAGGAAAGCGACTCCAGAACTGATGCCATTCTTGCTTTTTTTCCCCCTCCCTCTCCATACAGTTTGACAAAAGCACAGTGTTCTGCAGTTCAGCAGTTCCAGCTGTGAAAACATAGAGATCATTGTTTAAAAAGTGGAACAAAGTCATGCAGACCTTGACCTAGCTCGGTGTTAGCCTGCATGGATTCAGGCAACACTACTGATGGAGAGTAAGCTATAAATGGAGGAAATATTTGGGCAGATATAGCTGACTAGGTAAGCCTTTGCAGCTTCCCAAGAAAAGTATAAAAAATAAATCAAGTAGAAAAAAAAAAAGGTAAGGAGGAATGCACCCAGCTGGAAAGACTTCTGGAAAGGGAAGGCATCTGAAATAAGACTCATTAAAGAGGCAGCTGGTGTCATAGCCTCCAACTTAAAGTGGGGCCATAATGACAACCTTACTTATCTCCACAGTTAATAACAAGAAAGATCCAAAATTAAAGTCCCTGGCAGTAACTTGAGAATGTAAGAAGAGCTATTAATTGTTTGGCTGTCACAGAAAAGAGTTCTACATATCAAAGTGAGTTTGCATGTGACACTGAAGTTAGGAAAGAATTATTTATGACGAGACAGCTGGATGAGGCTATTAAGAAATGCAAGCAGACAGGCCGGCATCTTCGGGCCCCATTAGACAATCAACGTTAGCTTGAAACCTGACATTTTGTGGACGGGCAGATATTGCATTGAATTCAAAACATCGCCTTTGGTGTTTTTTTTTTTATTTTTTTATTTCTGTGGTCTACAATGACAAGTTCTTATAAATCTCCTCAATCTTTTTCTCTGTTTGTACTTTTGTTCAGACTACACACAACAGTATTTCAGCAAATCCTTGAAAAACCGCTCAGATATTCACTGCAGACAAAAAAAAAAAAAAAAAAAAAGTCTCTCTTGACTTTTGGACCCAATTGATCTTTCATCCAGTGCTATCATTGGCTCAAACTTTCTGCTACAGTGATGCTTCATACACACTGGGTTTTTCCACAAGGGATTATCCCAGTTAGTTATCTTTTAAAGCAAACCCCACAACTGAGCTTTAAAGACGCTGAGAAGAACTCCACTGTCACTGTGTTTTGTATCTTTGGCAACAGGAAATGTGTGGATGCTGGAAATTATTATCCTTTAGAAGCAACGGGACGGAAATATATTTATGCTTCAGGTAGACGGTGTAACCTATTGTGTGTGGAAGCATAGCTGATCACACATGACAAACACACCCAGCGCAAAGCAGAAATAGATGAGAAATTTGTTAAGCATCATGCCAAGACAAGCCATTGTGCTCTTGCTTAACACTACAGACACAGATAATGAGAAAATATTAATGAGCGTCTCAGTACTGCAGCAGTCTCTGGAGCTACTAGACCTCTACTGACAGAGAAGAAAGACAGAGGTGTAGGGAGAGAGCAAGTTAATGAGCTGAAGACAACACGTGTGTTAGCATGTGTCTGAGCGCACCGGCTTTAGTCGGTGAGGAAGACGACTGAAAACACAGAAAAAAAAAAAAAAAAAAAAAGAGAGTGGGAAATGAGGGGAGGAAGAGTGTTAATTGAGTATGATCACACCTTCAACATATTCCTTCATGTGAAACCGGCACAATAAACCACCCCGCCGCCTACACGCACATGCATCGGCTGCTTTTCATTCTTAGCTCAACCTATTTTTTTCCACAGGTTGATTCAGAGACTGTTTGAGACTTATTCACCTCCTAATCCCCCGCTGCATTTTTTATTACTCTTAAAACCTCCAAATGTTTATTAACCCGTTAAGATCCAGAGTGACTTTTGTGGCACTTTCCAAATACATTTTTCTCCATTTCTTAAGTGATTTATCAACATTTATTATAGTATTAACCTCCGTGTGTTGTGTTTTGTCAGTGAGAACTGTGTATTTTGCTATATTTAATTAACTGATCATGTAGTTGTTCATAAAAGCTCTGTTTAAAGTTAACCCTCTAACACCAAACGTATCATATTTGATACAAGCCCCCTACATGATCAGTCCGAGCCTTTGATTTATTTTATGAAATATTCTTGTTGTTTTATTGCACCCATTTTATGTACAGCACTTTGGGATTTTTATCTGTGAAAAGCGCTTTATAAATAAATTTTACTTACTTACATCTAAACTGAACTACCGGCAATTACCGAGCTAAGGATTTAACTGGAGTTTCCAAGAAATCTGAGTGTACATGCTTGGCAAGAGAATTGAATTATTGAGTGATGTATGTTTAACTCCCAGACACCAGATGGCGCTACATACCCTTTCGCATTGGCATTCTTCCGGTTAGCGTCATGGATAAAGAACAATTAGTAAACAAACGCGACAGATTTGAAGCAGACGTAGTAGAAGGAGGAAAACAACACTGAGCAAGAATATGGACGACAACGATGCTTCTTCTTTGTTGTTGTTCTTCTTCATTGCTCCTCGTCTTCTTCTTCTTCTTCTACTGTGTTGTTGTCATGCCATGACTCTGGCCACTTCAGGAAGGGGGAGTGGCCAGGCCAGTACATACATACATACATATACATGCCAGAAAAGTTCGACCTAGAACCACATCGCGAATAGTCCGATTACAAAAACTATAGTTCGGTTCGATTAAAGTCCGACTCTGGTGTATATATATGGCTTTTAAAACTTCTATATTAGCCAGACTAAGACAATGAGTTGAATTTCTCTAAGTCCATGTAAACATAAGGAGTGTGAAAATATTTTTCTTGAACAACCCGATGTATACAATTAGATACATGCAATATGCAGATAACCCACCAGGGGGAGAAATTCATTCACCAGAGGCCTTTTCAGTGACACTACAAGACTGTCTTTGATGAGGAAGGAGGTAGAACTTTACCAATTTTGAAAAGGAATTAACAATGTGTTGGACATGTTTGCATTATATTAAGTTTTTGTTTGTTCATAAATGATAATATTTGAGCATTGAGACCCAATGTATCAAATATGATACAAAATTGAAACGCATACATGGAAACTGATATTTGAAAAAAAAAAAAGGGGGGTTTGTTCAGAAGGACGAATAAAGGCTCCAGTTTCAAAGAACTGGAATTTTCGGTCAATGATTTAATGAATCAGGTTTTACAGGGTTAAGGTTTATTATATCAAAAATGGAGAAAACTGATGAAAAAGTGACTTTTTCAGCAAAAATATAGCAAATTGAATGTAAAAAACAAGTGTGTCCATCCACTGTTATTTATCAAACTCCATGGGTTTTACTGGTGAATCAATGTTATAGAAGATGACAGTGTTTCCACGGTAACTACGTAGCCTCTGAACATACATCCGATGACCATAAAAAGATGACACACTATATTTTACACCAATTATTTCAATGTGTTACTAGGTTTAGTGGCTCAGAAGTTATTGAACATGTCAGATTGGTAGATAATTTGGGTTGCTAGTGGCTGTTTGGGTCTTCATGGGTTAAAAAAAAAATCATCTCATTGGAGTTAGACTTGAAGCTGCAGCACTGTGTGCATATCTCACTGAAACAGAAATGATTTTAGCAGAGATGGAGTCAGATCTCAGTCTCAATACACAAAACTACTCAACTTCTTAATTGTTTTTTCCATGTTAATGCAAATGACATTAATGGTTGTTGAGTAAATTCATGCAACATGCATCTTGAAAATGCTCTTTTTTTAACCATTTTACCACTTTAGATTCCCCTGACAAAGGACTTTTAAATGCTTTATTAATGTTAATAGTAACAAATAGTGAACCCACATTTACACATTCAGCCTGGGATCTGACCTGTTTTCTCAGTTTCCTTTGTCTTTTGTCAGCCAGCGTTTCATCTGTCAGGGTCATCAGGTATTTAATAACAAGCAAGGTTTAGTGGAGACCTGAGATTTAAGAGAGTACATAGATAAAAAGTGTTGTAACTTGATCTTGTCAAATAGTGAAACCTGCATCGTAAGCTCTTTATATTACGCTTTTTAAACTCACCCCCTCAAAAAAAAAAATCATTTTATGTCTCTGTAAGTCCCACATTTACAAAGTTAGTATTTCACTCATTCTTCCACCGTGGAAACAAGGTTAAATTGAATAAATATGAATGATCAGAACATTTCTTCAATCCGTCGTTTCAAACATTGACTCGTCATGTTGATCAGACAACAACACAACATCCGCAAATAACAAACATATGAAGTAAAGAAATTAAAAGCTAATATACATAAGCACAGATGACTGTTCTACTACCAAAGCTGTGCCTCAGAGTCTTTTTTTTTTTAATGTCATCTTCATCTGGTTGTATATCTTGCACAGGCCATGCAAAGGTCACAGTCATAAGCTGTGGGTAGTGACCGAAAGGACACGATCACAGATGCATGAGGCTGGAGTGGGTTTCCCCTGCAGGGGGGCTGGGGTCTCCCTTTTAGATGAGGTGAAGAGTTCAACCATTCTGAACGGAGAGCTGCTGTTCCTCCACATCAAGAAGAACACTTGGGGGGGGGGTAAATGTCTGGATGGATTTAGTTTTTGCATCTCTTTTGTCTTGTCTATTTCATGTTTTTATTTTCTCATGTTATTTTTGGATTGTGTATCTCACATAATTTTTTCCTTACTATGTCTCATTTTTATCTTACTACATTTTTTATTTACATCCTTTTAACATCGTGACCTCTCCTCTGCAGTTCATGTAGCGTTGGTCATATAGTCTTTCAGAAAACACTCTTCTTCTATCAGGAAAATGAATCATCTCCATTATAAAAAGGGAAGTGGACTCTGTCTGTATGTCTCAGGCATCACACAAAATCCAGAGAGAACTGACTCTGCTGTCGTTTGGCGTACTTCTGTATTTTTGGAAGAGACTAGTGAAAGTGACAAGTTGATAGGACCAATGTTTTGGGAGATATTTGTAATTTTGGAATACAATGGCTTCCCAAAGGCCCATAACATTGCTATGCCTAGAATTGTAGAATGTATGGGTTACCTAGCAACAGATAAACAATAAAGCTACGTTGCCATGGTGTCAAGTTTCATGTGCAGAAACAGACATGCCAGCTGAGAAGTTATTCAACTGAAAATGCCAGTGGAATTTACAAAAAAGGTAAAAGAATGAACTGTATCGGAGGATTTAGAAGCTGTGGTTCCCCACGGGTCAATCGTATTATAGAACTCTCATACCTTAGTGTTTTATATGTGTTAACAAGACTCCATTACTTTTATGAATTTTTTCAAACATTTTTATCATGTAGAAAATCAAGGTCACTGAAGTTACCATATTTGGTTCCTTAACCCATAAGTGACAAAAAACTTAAAAGAAATTCCAAGAAGTAAAAAAAACAAAAACAAAAAACAAGAAAAACACATGTAACATGAAAGGAACATGTATTTTTGAACATTAGAACATGACTTTTCTATCATTTACACTAATTAACATTAACATTTTCTAACTTTTCCAGCATAAGTGCTGATCCAGACCCCTGTCCACATCCACATGGTCCCTTTGAACATCATTCCTTACATTAGTACCATTACTTCCTGGTACCAAACAAAGCAGGTCCACTCACTGTTCCTGCAGAGGTGGACCTTCCAGACCCTGTAGACCACATTGGACCTGAGACTGTTGACTCACTGTAACTGTTGCTGCCACTGTCTTGGAATGTATGTGGAAATGATCAAAAATAGTCACTTGCCCAATAAAGGGTTAATGGGCACCAAATAAATCTAACTGCAGTTCTTTACAACATAAAGGGTTTTTTTGCTTGAAACAAATATTTATTGAGTTGATTTAAATATGCATCAGTGAAGGTTTCCTATTCTCAAACCTTAACAGAAGACTCTCCTGTTGGAGCTTCTGACCTTAAATGAACAGGGTTTTCTTTTCTCCTCCAATCACTGAACCATCAGGTTATTTACTGTGCTTTTAATCTAAACATTTGTGATTTAAGCTTTTTCCTGCTTTTGGATTTTCCATGAACCTGGGGGATATTATATGGGTCCGAGCTGAGAAAAGGCTGAAGAAAAACCTGCGACTGGCTTTTTTCTGAATTCCATTCTTTGCATAGGCAAGCAACTCTGGTTCTGATTTATAACTGAATATGTCCTTTTATCACTTCCTAATAGACAGTACTGCATGCACACTAATATTCATAATTACACAGATGAAGATTTAAAAGCATGTGCTATTTTTATAACCGCAGCAGTCAAATAGGGTAAGTGCAGATGCAGGTATTCACTATATCACCAGCTGTAGAAGATGTCCGCTGCAGTTCAACTGTATTACTCTATGTGCACCATCTCTCTCTCTCTCTCTCTCTCTCTCTCTCTCTCTCTCTCTCTCTCTCTCTCTCTCTCTCTCTCTCAGTCGTTCTCCCGCCGTGCTGCTGAGCCTGCGACGATAGCACTGGATGAAAAAATAAATCTCATTGCTTCTGCCAACGGACGAATTTGGAAAGGGAAAACAAGAAAAAGGTACAGTACTAAAAGGACTTTTGATTATTAACATTTAAATATGTTTGATAACTGTACATATAATGCTGCCTTGGTGTTACAAATTACATACGAGGGATGCATGCGAGCATGCACCTGCACTACAGACTCCAACGCTCTGCTGGGTAGAGTCCTCTTGGTGCAACAGAAACCCATATGGTTAGTTAATACGAGGGGACTCAAACCACGTTTTGTTTTTTCGCTTGGGATTTGCAGAACATGTTGTTTTTTTAAGGACACTTGTGGTGTTTAAAGATGGTTTATGAGCATGGAACAGGATTTTATTGCTGGGTGTTAGTCACATTTTTACTACAGTTGTTGCTGTAAGGCGATTTATTTATTTATTTATTCCTTTTTTTTTTTTTTTTTTTTTTTTTGAATGTTTGGTTTTTAGTATAAAACAGAAGTGGATAAAATGGTAACCATGGATTTAAAGTGTCACGTGAAGCCAGGCTGGTATTTATGTTGGGTTCTGCGGTAGGAGAGGATGGACGCGCCATGGACAGATGTGTGAGAACGAAAAGGGATTTAGTATCGAGGGAGGAATCACGCAGGGGATAAAACTGGCGCTGTGTGTGTCCGTGTGTGTGTGCGGTTGTTCCAGCTTGTGTTTTTGAGGGTGAATGGCCCAGCTTTCCAGCTGCGTGGACTTCACTGTCGCACGACAGGCGCCTCACTTCACCTGCAATGAGGGGCTTCGGTGTCAGCCTTCAGTCTTGACAGTCTTCCTATACGTGTGATGGTGAGGGAGAGAGAGAGAGAGAGAGAGAGAGAGAGAGAGAAAGAGAGAAAGAGAGAGAGAGAGAGAGATTCTAACAGACGCAACAGTGTCCGACCACACACATTCCTTTGGACAAGCAGGTACCACTGACTACAACGCACACAACAAAACTCCGAACATTTCCATTACTATTACAGGATTAGACAGCTGTTTTGCAGTTAGAGCCGTCTGTTTTGGGGGTAGTGGTCTGCTCCGTGTTGTGACATATTGTGACTGGTTCCACGCAGCAGACTTAAACGACAGAGCACGGTGAATGGAAGGCATTACTTCAGCACCACGGACAGCGCATCGTGCTGATCAAGCGAAAACCGTCCTTGGTGGCTGGAGGCTCCACATGTGGGAGACTGAACCCTATTAGGAGGTGACAGACGCGTGCATGACCGGGATGGGTCACCATATGACGCTGTTGTTAGTGATGGTGTGATGAGTGAGCAATAACAACAGTTTTAGAGTAATTATAATTTAAGATGAGGGGTTTGCTGGACTAAGAGCAGGACCTGACTTTTTCACATCTATATTTCTTTCTTCTTGGATTTAAGGGGATATTGTATCATAAGAGCATTAATTTAGTGTTTACCAAGGCAATAAATGAACTATTAAGTATGGTGTAACCTATTAACTCCAAACCCCCCCCCCAAAAAAAACAACTGTATTTGAAGGATATAACATAAATCAGTACATATGACATAGAATATCCAAATAATTTAAGTAATAGTTATGTGCAGAAGAAAAAAAGTGTAAATGTGACGTCTGTATCAAGGATCAATAGACAGAGGGTTATTTAGCTGCAAGATATCAAGTCTTCTTTGGAGCTTTACATCCAGAAAACTATTCTTGAATGCACTAATTTAGAAGGAAAGTGTGTTTTTAGAGAGAGGTTTACATTTCATTAAAATACAAAAACAAAAAAAAACAACCAAAATTGAGTTGCAGTATAATTCTTTATTTACTTATGTGTACTGTATCCACTGTTCCATTATCAACAAAAATGTCTAAATCATTACAATTAAGTAGGATTTAAAAGTAAATCACAAAAAAACACTGTACTGTAGATTATTTCTGGATGTTATAAATCAATGTTTGTTTGTTTTTTACCTGAATGACCAATCATTTTTTTGTCAACTGATGCAGCTCCTCAAGTAAAGAAATGCCTTCAATTAGACATGATTATTTGTGGTTAATCAATAGTCAATAAGGGCTCTGTCAGGTTCACTGCAAAATAGCAATAGGGTACATCAGTTTACTAAGTAGGTGGATTCCTCCTTGTACCCAATAGTAAATTGAGTCTCTCTGCAGTCTATAGAGAACCCCCCTCTGCTGTTCATATCATTTATTCTTAAACCTGACCCCATAAATCACAGGCCACACCTATTTGAAAAGGGGAGGACGAACATCAGGAATGCATTTTTCTCCTCTTTTATTTGACTGCTTTGTTTTCCACATATGGTTTCATTCTCTCTGCATTCATACATCGCATTCTGTTTTATCTAGTTCAATCCATTCTCACTTATATCGATGATTCTTGATGTTTCCCTTGGAGGAATGATGAGCAGTCTCCAATCAATTGCAATCACAGATCAGCAGTGCACCAGGAAAAAGGAAACTGGAAATCAGTAGAGGAGGCAGCCCTTAGGACCTGAATAATGACCACCTACCTACCGAGGCCTCCCATGTTGCTATTTAACCAGTTCATCAGAATGCTCTTGAACTGCTAAACGCTGAATGTTAGCCATAATTCAAGGATTCTGTCATGATATCTGTTTGGGTTCCACAGAAGCGTTGATGGATGGTGTACTAGAAGAACCCTGGGATGTAATTTTCTCATAGTCACTGAAAAAAAACGATTAGACCACCCTTGTTTCCTTCATTTTCTTGTTCATTTTAATGCCTGGTACAACTAAAAGTACATTTGTATGAACAAATAGATTGATAAAAACAAAAATAGCTCCTAAGAGTTGAATTTCAGAGCTGATATCATGACATTTTCCATGTTTTCTTGATAATAACCAAAATCACTTTAGTTTTTACATCAATATCTATGGCATTGTACTGACAAAAAGTTAGTACTTAACCCTGTAAAGCCCGACCCTTTAAATCATTGTCAGAAAATTCCAATTCTTTGAAGCTGGAGCCTTTATTGGTCCTTCTGAACAACCCCCAATTTTTATTTTTATTTATATTTTTCAAATATCAATTTCAATTTTGTATCATATTTGATCTCAATGCTCAAATATTGTTCTTTTTAAACAAACAAAAACATAATATAACACAAACACGTCTAACAAATTGGTAATTCCTTTTCGAATTTGACAAAGTTCTGCCTACTTCCTCATTAATGACAGTTTTATCATGTCACTGGAAAGACCTCTGTTGGATTATCTGTGTATCTAATGTGTTTAATGTATCTAATTGTATCTAAATCTTGTATCTAAATTGATCTAATTGTATGCATCAAGTGTTTCAAGAAAAAAATATCACACTGATCATGTAGAGAGCTTTACAACTCATGTATCAAATCGGATACATTTGGCATTA
>JAPTYQ010000029.1:13007751-13021184 GCA_029814465.1 Ostorhinchus cyanosoma
TATTGATCCAACTCCATGGGTTTTACTGGTGAATCAATGTTGTAGAAGGTGACTGTGTTTCTATGGTAACTACAGAGCCTCTGAGTGTCCAAATCAGTCATATCTGATGACCATGAAAACATGACAAACTGTATTTTACACAAATTATTTATTGATTGGATTGACAGTTTACATCAGTAGATACTTTTGACCAATAGTGGATGTTTTGGTCTTAATGGGTTAAACAACACTCCAAATTTTTTTTTTCTTTTTTTGAATTGGTGTCGTAAAGAATCACACTTAACCCATAAAGACCCAGTGCTACTTTTGTGGCAGTATCCAATTTTTTTCCCCCCTCTATTTTTAACATTTAAGTCATTGATCACCATTTATTATATTATCCTCCTGTATTTACTATTTTCAAGTGAAAATCCTGTATTTCCCTATATTTAATTCACTGATCTTGTAGATATGTGTTAAAGTTGAGGGCCATTATATCAAAAATGAAGAAAATTAAAGATAAAGGGCCTTTTTTTTCCTGCTAAATCTATCATTAACTGGACATAAACCAACTGTGTTCATCCACTGTCATTTTTCAAACTCCATGAATTTTAATGATGAGTCAGTGTTGACCGTGTTTCCACATTCACTACGGAGCCTCTCAACATCCAAATGAATCATATCTGATGACCGTGATTTGATGACAAACTCTATTTTACACCAATTATTTACATGTATCGATAGGATTAGCGGATCAACATTTTATACCGGTAGATGATTTTGGTCGCCGGTGGATGTTTGGGTCTTTATGGGTTAAACATTTCCCCATTCATCATTTTCCCAGGACACCTTGAAGAAGGCAGATCCATGTAAAAACACAATCAATGAACACAGAAATGCACACAGGCATAAACAAGTCCTGAAAAACACTGTGCCTACAGCGATGTCAAATGTCACTTTTTTTTTTTTTGTCATCTTTTGTCACTCAGTTTCTCTTCCTAATGATATCTTTGTCTCCCTCTGCCTCACTCTCTCCATTCCACCTGCCTGGAGCTGTGCAGTTAGGAGCCTCAGTGGCAGCTTTTGCCTGGCAGTACTAAGGACACATGTTCCTCGAAGGAAAGGCAGTGACAGAAAAACAGATGGGTGGGCATTGGAGATAGACTGTGTTTGTTAGTCGCTCAGCTTCAGAACTCCCTCCTTTCAATCTTTCCTCTCTGTCAGTAGAGCAGGCAGGTTGGAATCACTGAGTGTCAATTTACCAGTCCCTTAGTCCCAATTATAATTAAATGAAGAATCTTCTTTTTGAGGGGAAGGAAATTTGGTCATGCCGTTGGTGAATGACATTTCTTTTTTTTCCCCCGTCTTTTTGACTATACTCATTATCCACTCAGTTTCTTCTGCTTTCTGCGGTGAAATATGATTTATGATTTAATTGGCTATAAAAATCTCAATGACTTTTTTTTTTTTCTAAGTGTGGACAGACAGCTTTCCCAAAATGTCTACCTCATGCTCATGGGCAATGATATCAAATCAGCAATGTCACATTTACCAGATGTGGACTCCTTCTCAAACATTAGCTCAGTCGGTACACCTGCCACCCTCGGCTTTGTGACGTAACTTTGCTTCTCACACCTGCTCTCCTCAAAATGTTTAATCTTTGTCTTTGTTTGACAACTTAGGTGTTTGCCCTCACAGGATGTGGTTTTTATGCATACAGATGGGGGGGATGAATAAAAGGGTAAACCTGTATATAATTAGTGCACAAACCGTCCATAACATCACCCAACAAGTAGCTATATTTAGATCAAGACTGTGGAGGTGGAGAGGAGTGCTACTGAGAGTGTTATATTAAACACCAAGTAGTTTCAGGGACTTAATAAATGCTGAAAGTGACTCCAAAAAGCCCTGAATGCCATAGAGTTACATCGAACTTCTCTCTATAAATACTGACTTAATATAAATAAATAAAACTACACTCTCTGGAAAAAATCTAAATCTTACAGAGTGCATTTTTCTTGTTTCTAGTCAAAATATATCATCACACTTAAAATAAGACATAATCACCTAAAAAGTGACGTATCAGTGAGATATAAGAACTTATTTTTAGACAACAGATCTTGAAAATCTTATTTCAAGAAATCTTACCAAGATCATTTTCACTTGTTCCATTGGCAGATTTTTTTTTTGCTTGAATTAAGCAAAAAAAACAAAACAAAACAGAAAAATCTTCCATGATTATGTCTTTTAAGTGTGAGATATTTTGACTAGAAACGGGAAAAATGCATTTTGGAAGATTTTCGTTTTTGCAGTGTACCTAGGTGGTGCACCAACAAATTTGACCTCTGTTAGCAAGAGCCCAATGTCTTGACAAGTGGTGTTTATTTTGTCTAGTAATACAAATTCTGCACAAAATGAGAGAAATGATTTCACCCAAATAAGATAAATATCTTGTGTGAAGTTATTAAGTCAATTACCTTGTGTATGTTATATAAAAAGTCATGATTGGAATCATAAAAGTGAAACCAATACATTTCAGGGACTTCACATGTCTTTTATATGAAACGTTTTAATCTTTTATATTCAGTTCTTTGAAGGTAGTTTAATGTTTTGTTTTGGGTTTTTTTTGTACATTTTCAGATTTATTGGCTCATTAATCTGCCTTTTCCTGCTCCAAACACTGGCAAACACTTTCTGTATTATTCTAAAACAGACAAAAAGCCACTTGTGTTCTTAATTTACAATATACATTTGTTTGATATCATGAATTATTGCAAGCAGGTGGGTTTCAACTCCTTTCTAAGCGCACAGACATTTCTTCCACTTAGTAAGAAGCAATACATACAGGATGCATCAAAGACATAAATCCTACTGAACTGGTTTCCAGGCTTCACGATTTAAAAGTTATGCTGCATCTGTACTTGTTTGCATAATCAAATTACATGGGAATTACTCAGATGTGCACTGTGCAGTCGACTTTGTTATTTAGTTCAGCCAAAAAAACAAAAACAAATCTGTGTCTGGCTGTATATGTTAGTCCCGCGATGAACTCGTGACACATCCAGGGTGTCCTCGCCTTCACCCAATGGCAGCTTGGCTAGACTCCAGCACATTCATGACAACAGAAAAAAAAAAAAAAAAAAATCCTTCGTGTACAGTATTATACATTTGTATGCAGCAAAGCATGAAGAAGCATTTCAAGCATAATTAAGTATCTTTCGTTGCTCTTTGGCACGCCAAAAAAATCGCATTATGAGTGTCTATATCTCCTGTCACGTAAACATCACATCAAACTAATTACAAGAGGTTTGAGTGCAACAAACCGCAGCACACATCTGACGCTCAAAAGAAACAATTGGTTACTCAGATTCATACACAGTAAAAAAAAAAAAAAAGATCCCGTTGTTTTTAACGAAAAAAATCTGGCAGCTGTGGTTACCAGAAAAATGCTATAAAAATACATCAAACCGTAAACGTATTTACAGAGTAACATGTAGATTTAACATTTAAACATGTAGATTTAACATTTTAATGATGTAGATTTTACATTTTAAACAAGTAGATTTTACATTTTAATCATGTAGATTTAACACTGAATGTAAAAAGTAAATGGATGCACCTTCCCTAGACCTGCCTGGTGCCCATAGTGTTTTCTAAATCCACCAGGACTAAACTGGGAGACTTTTAGGGTTCAGTGTCTTCAGAGTTTTTCAATGACACATTGACATGTGAACAGTTAGGATTCAAACTGCCAACCCTTTAGTCAATGGACGACCTGTTCCACCAACTGAACCACAGCCACCTGTTATTTTACATATTTAAATTCTTAAATTGTAAAATGTTTACATCTTTATTACTTTTTTATTTTTTAAAAACAGCATATGGGCTTTTATTTCAACATTGTGGTTTTGCAAATTAAACGGCACCACATTTTTTTTCAATGTAGTTTTTTCTCATAAACAATAGAAATACATCATTTCTACATACACATCTGCTTTTGTTAACTTACTCTTCCTTTAAAACTACAGCGACATTTGATTTAATTAACACAAAAATCTTCTCAAACAACTTTGCATTGTATTTTCACTTACAGCTTTTCTATGTTGCAATTAGACAACTTTTTGCTAATAATTCTACAGTCATTTTTTTACAGTGTAGGATAAGCCATCCAAGCATATGTGTAAATAATCAACACGAGTAATTCTGCGTGAATTAATTCGAGTAGAGATCTTTCATTTAATAGTATGGCGAACTGCTCATTTGACAGAAGCAATACTGATACGAATTGAGTCGAACGACCACTGTGCGCCCTCCTACAGATCGTGGTGCTAGTATTGTAGCTGCCTGGTGAACCAGCTGGTTATAGAGGTAATTGTAGTGTCTACACTGATCAGCGCTGTGAGTCTAATTACTGTCTTCTCCAACGCATACTCGCATCCCATTCCCCGCTGTTAAAAGAAGCATATGTATGTCCACAGATGACGCCTTTTTTGTGGCTTTGTGTGAAACGGCAGAGATAATATTAGTGTGTGAAATGTAGAGACTGCCAACTCAGATGGATGGATTATAAAATATTAGCATCGCAGCACTCAGCGAGACTTCTCTGCTTAATTGGCATGTTTTGACATTTTACTATTATATTTATTCCAACTCATATTATTGTTCAGAAACGGAACATTTACACCCAAAGCTATTTTATCAGAATGGAATGGAAATATTCAAATATGCAGTTATGTCTTTAACCTTTTAGTTTGGTGTGAAGGTTCTACAGACGTTTCATATACGCTAAGTCATGGTCCTCAAGGGCTGGTATCCTGCATGTTTTAGATCACAGGTGTCAATCATAAGGCCCGGGGGCCAAATCCGGCCCACCTAAGGGTCCAATCTGGCCCCTAGGATGAATTACACTGAAGATATTAACAATCAATAGTGTAAAAGTCATTTTAATTCAGGTTCCACATACAGAACAATTAGATCTCATTTGGATCAGACCAGAAAATATGATCATAATAACCTAGAAATAATGAAAACTGCTCACTTTATCTTTGTTTTAGTGTAAAAAAAAAAGCAAAATTACATGACAACCTTTATATTAAGTCTATTTTTTTTTTTTTTTTTACAAAAAATGTGAATAACCTGAACAAATATGAACAACCTGAAATGTCTTAATAAAAGTGTAATTTTACCTGCCTGTTATGTTTTGTGTATTTGTAAGTTGTAATTGAGGCAAACTGAGGCAAAATATTTTAATTGCACTTGTTTTTTGTTTTTTTTAAAGACCTTTCAAATTGTTCATGTTCACATTTTTAAGGAAACGTTGTATATATAAACATTATCATAATGCAATTTTACTTTTTTCAGTTATTATTTTTCTGATCCGGCCCATTTGAGATCATATTGGGCTGAATGTGTCCCCTGAACTAAAATAAGTTTAACCCCCCTGTTTTAGATGTTTCCTTGCTTCAATTAATGATCAGTTCACCTTCAAGCTCTGCAGAGGAATGATAATGATGCAATGGCTTCCAGGTATGATGGAAGAGGGAAACATCTAAAACGTGCAGGATACCAGCCGTCGAGGACCGGAGCTGGACACCCCTGGTCTAAGTGTTTGGGAATGATGGATACAGGTGGTCTACAGGTAGATGCTGAGATGATGGAAGGGGTTTAAAAAGAACCGGCAGCAGCAGCAGTGGCGAGTCAAGAGGGAGACCTGCGAATTTGTTGTACTTTAAACAGACCGCCAAATTGGAAGGTGTGCTGGAGCGTAAAGAGGCATGTCATTATAGTACGTATCAGCTCCAGTTGCCCGTCTGAACCGGCTCAAAGGCATCGCTTCATCAAACATACCTGCTCTGGAAATGTGATTTTCATTGGCAATAGCGGCGTAAACAACTCCCAAGCACAAAGCTCGATATAAAAAGCACTTTTCTTTGATTTAGTCGGCTTTGCTTTTGAGAGCGTTTGTCGGTTTGAGGACATTTTAAATCATCTCTCAGTTTTGCTCTAAATGCCCGTTCTTCAAGTTTTTTTTTTTTTTTTTTTTTTTCATTCACAGACAAAACAACCACAGGGAGATTGTAACTAATTTCATTTCATACGAACAAAGCGCATTGTCTCGACACTCACAGGTTCTACTGTTCTGTACGTTTCACAATAGCGCAGTCTTTTTTTCTTTTTTTTTTCTTCACATTAATCAATTCTATACTTCTTTCTTGTTCTCAAACCTACTTGACTCTTCTCCTCCCGCTTGACGTTCTCTCCATCTTTGTCCCTTTAACCTCATATGTTTCAACTCCTATAAATACAAAGTGTGAAGCAACACAAATACGTACCAACCCACACACCTGCGACTCTATAAACCACTTTGGAAACCTACCCATGGATTGAGAGGGTGTGGAGGTTATAAAAGTGCTGACTGTACCCAGCTATGAGTAAAGCTTTCACATATGTGCATTTTGGCTCTGTAAGCATACTAGCTAGTCTTTTCTGGGTCATCTTTTGTCCATTGTAAGACGTATGTTGCGATTACGTTGTGGTTGAGTGGCTTTCAATACTTAAGTGTTTTGCGTCTACATCATTTGGCTATTATAAATAACAGTGGGAAGTGAGACGGTAGTCAAACAGTGTCCATCCATTATTGAGAATCCCATTGAGACCAGATAGAAAGCATGCGACTATACTATGTTGCTCAGCGAGGGAGCGATTCAACATTTTTCTTTTGCATTTTACGGGCAATAAGGTGCATAACGCGCATAGAAAAGAAAAGTGAAGGATTATGGAGTCCAAAACTAGAAGGTTTTTTCTCCCTTCTGTAGCTCATATGTTTCATAGCTTCTCATATACAGATTCTTGACACTATTGACAGAAAAACTCGGAGTATGACTTTAAATATAAAGACGTCCTCTAGGCATCGTGAATACTATATCACTAGAAAGTAATAATAACTCTTAGACTAGAAGGTTGACAATTCGACCGGAGTATGTCCCATGAGAAAAGCCCATGGAGTTTGCAAAATGGAAATTGTTCATGCATGAATATATAGTACATGTGGGTGATGTTTACTCTGAGCTAGACTGACAGACACGGTTTCCCTTTGAAATTTATTTTCACCCCCTTACGTAAAGTATAAAGTCATCTATTATCTCCTAAAAATGTGCACAAAGCTGATAGGAGTATTTTAAATTTTTTTTTTTTAAAGATTACGTGGCATTTTTTGAAGTATGAGGAGAAATATTTTTAGATAAAGTTGAAGAATTGGCAAAGAATATCTCCAATTCGAACAGTACTTTGAATCTTATTTTACCAGGCAGAGACATCAACACTGGAACACACACATCTTCAATTAGATCTATTTTGGTGCCTGTTTTTAGTCTTAGAGTTTTAGTTTTCCTGCAGCTAGCAACACTGGGGGATTCACTGTTAATCTGGTTCAGAAATCAGCATGAAAGCCGGAGTGTCTGTGCGTCTATATGCATATGTTTGGTTAAGTGGATATAAGAGTCTGCAGGGTACGTGCAAAACATGCTTTTTGCGCGTGGTCATATCACTTATGAGTACATATTAATAGGAGTGGATGTGTGTTTTTCTAATGTGCGTATGTTCTCTCACATGCCCGCCATTCGTGCCTGGTTGTAATCATGTGTAATGCATTGCTGTTTCTCCATTTAACTTGTAAGGGAGGAGCAGGACGGGCTCAGTATTATTGCTGAAAATGAGATGTCATGCTCTGCTCACTTTAGGGCAGCTAGCCGGGCTCTCCCTAACTGACTTAGACTGTGCGTGTGTGTGTGTGTGTGTGTGTGTGCGTGTGTGTGTGTGTCGTAGAGAGGGTGAAAGTGCTGGAGGGAGAGCGAGAAAGAAAGAGAGAGAGAGAGGGACAGAGACAGATGAAGAAAGGCAAAGAGGAGATACCAACAGAAAGAGAGAAAAGGGGGCTGTGTATGTCAGTTTCCCTGACAGTTATTTGCAGAAATTATTCATATATAGGCAGTGTGTTGTGTGCTGACGGCTTGAGGTGTGTTGTGACAGGTGTCCTGCTCTGTGACTGAAACAGGAAGATAGGTAGTATCTCATTATATATATTTATATATATATAAATATATACGCACACCACTTACAGATCCAGCCATCTGTCACCTTGTACCCTTGTGATGCTTCATCAGCCATTATTGTCATCATTATTGTTATCCTGCTTGTCTGCACTGGTGATATTAATTCAACTGAACCACCGCAATGGAAATGTGTCGCTGAAAAGGGAGAGAAAGCTCGAAAGAAATAAAAAGACAAAGGGATAGAGTGAGTCAGATCGATGCAATAAATAGAAAGAATTATTAGATGTATTACCCTCTCTAAGTACAGTAGACTGTTTTGCATTTATCTGGCGATGTAATGGATAAAAATTGATGATTTTTTTTCTTGGTATTATTAATATTTAAAAATATTTTTGTTATCTTTATTTATTTCAGTTCTGGACACTGGACCGCCCCGTCTGTCTTCATGAAGGATACACAACAGAGTAGCCACATGAAAGGAAAGAACATTATCGTGTTCTTATAAAAACACCCAAACAGCGACAGAGAGGAGCAACAAAGGTAAGAGACGCTTTTAGTTTTCATCAAAGTGTTTCTCTCTGATTTCAGCTGAGAATGTTGAGTTTTACACTTTTGAATGTTCACTCCTGGGTGCAACCGATACAATCAGCTTCAAGTCAGTGCTGTTGGAAGTCGTTTACCGTGTGTGTGTGTGTGTGTGTGTGTGTGTGTGTGTTCACAGGAATTACACAACCTTTATCTGTCTTCACTGACGTCTTCTTAAACATCGCACAGTGGTAAAACGCTCATTATCAAACACATGCAGTGCTTTTTAATAGGTTAAGGGTCTTGCTATTGTGTATGCATCAGTGTGTTTGTGTCATGTGCGTTACTGTAGTAGTGTGTATGGACAGCATTATGCTTTTGGCACATGGTTTGGCACTGGGTTGAAAGCACTGGTTAGTGTCTTCATAGACATCTATTATGCCATCTTTCCTGCATTTATCGCACTTATTTTGCTGGCAACACTGTCATTAGTGCCGACAGTACTTCTCTTAACACAGCTATTATATTCTGTCTGTGTGTGCATATGTGAGTGTGCAGTGTGTGTCAGGCTGAGATAAAGTAAAAGAAGTAATTGTTGTAATTATGTCTTCTTTGCGCTCCACTCCCGCCTACTGAACTGAGCTGTGCTGAAGAAAGCCTCGCTTCTCTATACAGAATGTAATGTAAGAATAAAAAAAAAAAAAAAAAAGGAAAATGTACCCAGTCTCAATTTATCTGAAATTAAGTTTCAGTGCCATATGACGGTGATCATATGTCATTATGTTAATTAGTGCTGCCACAGACAGAACCAGGGCTGCTGACAATAGCATGGGTAGAACAGAGGTCCCACATATAATCACTGTTAATAAAAAATAATTTATCAAAAATATAGAGGATGATATGATACAAACTGTGGCACCAATAGAAACACAGTATTTTTCATTGTATTTATGATACACTCAGTGCTTGACGGTTTTTCCTCATTATTCTTGATGTTTCCATTGATCTGTGTGATTGATTTTAAATTTGCCCTGAAATTGTTCTTGAACTCATGCTTTTTCATCTTATTCATATTGTATTTTATTCATTTAAAAAGTTATTTGCTGTAAAAATGTCTGTGCTGCTCTCTTGGCGAGGTCACTCTTGGAAAATGGATTCTAATCTCATTGAGGATTTCACCTGGTTAAAAAAAGCATATATACTCGGAGTCATTTCAGTAATTACCGTCCAGTGTTGTTGCAATGTACGAAACCAACATTAGGTTTGTTTGGTTAGTAGTTATTATGAGCACATATATGCAGTCTCTGTATTTAGATACAGTCTGTATATGACAAGTATGTGCAGCAAAAACAATATTTTCAGGGCAAAAAACAGCTTCTATCGGTAATATTTGGTGTGACCTGTCTTTGCACTTAACATATCTTTGAGCCTTTTGCTTTTAAAGTGTGAGATTTATGGCATTAATTTCCATTCAACATGTCAGATGTTTGTGATTGTTTGTGCTGCTTCTTGTCATAGACTTTAACTTTTACGCTGCAAAAATCCAAATCTTACCAAGTGTATTTTTCTAATTTCTAATCCAAATATCTCATCACACTTAAAATAAGACATAATTACCTAAAGAGTAAGTTTTCAGTAAGATATAAAGAGCTTATTTTTAGATGACAGAGCTAGAAAATCTTATTTCTGGAAATCTAAGATAATTTTCACTTGTTCCATTTGCAGATTTTTTGCTTGAATTAAGTAAAAAAAACTTGAATTGAGCTAAATAAATAAATCTGCCAGTGAAATAAGTGAAAATCAGATTTTCCAGATCTATTGTCTAAAAATAAGTTCTTATATCTCACTGAAAAATGGCTCTTTAGGTGATTCTGTCTTATTTTAAGTGTGAGATATTTGGACTAGAAATGAGAAAAATACACTTGGTAGGATTTAGATTTTTTCCAGTGTAGAACCCATTTAGTTCAGTTTTTGTGGATCTTTTAAGATATGAGAGTTAAATACGTGATTGTAATGATCAGTTTTTCTTCTGATATGATTCTACTACTCGACACAAAAGCTGGGAAAAGTGTCTCCTCTTTTCCACAGAAATGTGAAATAATAGATTAAACATAGTGTTTATATTAATATTTCTTGGGATTTATAAGGCTTCTCAAATTCTGCACTGCAAAAAAGGGGTGTCTAAAAACAAGATAAAAGCTATTCAAAGCAAGTGAAATATCGGTCCATGCAGAAAGATTTCTTGACTTAAATTTGTTAACCCTGTAAAGCCTGAACCATTGAATCACTGACAGAAAATTCCAGTTCTTTGAAATTGGAGCCTTAATTGGTCCTTCTGAACAACCCCCAACAAATCATTTTCAAATATCACTTTCCATGTATGAGTTAAAATTTTGTATCATATTTGATACATCAGGTCTCAATGCTCAAATATTATTATTTTTGAACAAACATGTCTAACAAATTCGTAATTCCTTCTCAAAATTATCAAAGTTCTTCCTCCTTCCTCATTAATGACAGCCTTGTAGTGTCACTGAAAAGGCCTCCGAATGAATCCCATCCCCCTGGTGGATTATGTGTGTATTGCATGTATCTAATTGTATACATCAGGTTTTATAAGAGAAAAAATAAAAAAAATTATATATATCTCACTGATCATGTAGAGGGCTGCAAAAGTCATGTATCACATATGATACATTTGGTGTTATAGGGTTAATTCTTGAAATAAACAAATTAAAATAACAAATTAACTCTTAAAACAAGATAAATTATCTAACACTTCTAAGTCTGAGTTGCTGTTTTTTGTTTTTTTTCTTGTAATTTTCAGTGTGATATTTTTCCTGCCGATTTCAGATTCTGCAGCTTTAATATATATATATATTAATCATTCATTTTCTGAACCCACTTTATCCTCACTAGGGTCATTATTATTACTATTTATCTAAATTGAACCTGAGCTGTAACATTACTTTAGAAAACGTGTGGACAAAAGCACAGATTTGCTTGTTAATGTTGTTTGTAGCGGAGCTCTTTCAAAACTGCAGCCGCATAAGTAATTTAAGGACATGTTTACTTCTTACAGTACGCTAGCTGACGAAGCCGACATTTCAGTGACCCTTAAAAAATATATGAGCAGCCAGTGATTTAAGGGGAAACCAAACATGATCAAAATTCTGTAGTTTAGTCAAGTGAATGGACAGATTTGTCGCTTCAGTTATAGGCTCTACGACTGGTGACATTCATTACCTGCTTTTGCTGTCCTGTTGTGCGCTAGTTTAAAAAAAATTAAATAAATATGTGCACACGTTTGTCCCTCAATGTCAGAGATGGTTTGAAGCAATGGCTGCATAAGGCACACATTCATTTGAACAAACACTCATAGTCTCCGTGGGCATCACTACACCGTCCTCACATGCACCACCAGTCACTGTGAGCTTTCTGTTTATGCCACTAGCATCCTTTTATGGCGGAATGCTCTGATTTTTTTTTTTTTTTACAATACAATTTCACATTGAATACAGTAATTACTAATAAGACGTCGTATTATTAGAAACTCTGATGTTGCTTTGTATCATGAGACTGATTATTCTCACATATTCAAAGCATCAAACCATGAGATCTGGCACAAAACCAGTTCCTTTAAAGTTCTTTGAAGCGTTTCTTTATGATAACCCGGGCCAGGAAAAAGAACAAGGCCATATGACTACGGCTTCAGGTGATATACAAAAGACTGAAATATCTGAAAGTCAAAAGCATCTTGAAATGTGAAGTGATAACTGGGCTGATTCAGTCCCGTTGAGTCATTCAGTTTCAATGAATACTTATAATCAGCTTCATTTTTTAATTTTTTTTTTTTTTAAACATGTTTATCAAAGCACGCTGGCTGTTGTTGACTCGTCGCATTAAATCAGATGTTTGAATGACACTTCATGTGAGATGTTATGTTTGTTTTGTACAGAATTCTCAGGTATGATTAACAGAAAACGTGTGATTTTTTTTTTTTTTTTACACTTGGTCTAACGGTTACATCGCCCAATCATCATAATTTCGTAGATATGTGCTGTAAATCATCCGTGCATTCATATTTAAAGGCATTATAATGCACGTCTAATGCAAGTGTCCTCAGATTCAAGGATGGCACTTCCATTTAGTGGTTTTTATTTGCTTTTATCTGGTTGGATATAGAACCTTCACTGACCTTGAACAGCTGCATATAGAATTTTTTTTAAGCTTAAACAGACTTTAACTCTCCAGATGATAATATACACAGTCACAACATACATGTCAAATAAATTTGCATCCATCTCTTGTCTGTTCAGTCCTTTATTTTGTTTAGATTTTAGGAAAACATGCATACTGCAAAAATCCAAATCTTACCAAGTGTATTTTTCTCATTTCTAGTCAAAATATCTCATCACACCTAAAATAAGATAGATCTGGAAAATCTTATTTCAAGAAATCTTACCAAGACAATTTTCATTTGTTCCATTGGCAGATTATTTTTTACTTGAATTAACCCATAAAGACCCAGTGGTACTTTTGTGCTGGTTCCCAACTGGATTTTCCTCTCTATTTAACCTTTCTTAAGTGATTTACCAGCATTTATTATAATATTATCCACTTTCTTTTAATTTTTTTTCAGAATAAATTAAAATTTTCTATATTTAATTCACTGACCATGTAGGTGTTCATAAAAGCTCAGTAAATTCAAAGGTTCTTATATCAAATCAGAAAAAAAAATTAGAAAAAAGTAAACTTTTCATCAAAAATGTCATTGACTAAACATAAAAACAAGTGTCTGCATCCACTGTTATTGATCCAACTCCATGGGTTATACTGGTGAATCAATGTTGTAGAAGATGACGGTGTTTCCACGGT
>JAPTYQ010000029.1:13136419-13147668 GCA_029814465.1 Ostorhinchus cyanosoma
TCTGCATCCAAGCTGACTCCATCCAAAGGAGTAGATGACGGGCAGAATGTCGACTACCCCTTGATGCTAAATAGAAATGGGACACCCTACCCTCCGAAACATGAGTCCAAACGTAGGGATAGGGATGAATTGTAGGACCAACGGGGGCTTTGGGACAGGCCCTTAGTATAAAGCACCTACAGAAGGTTCTAGCCTTCTAAAGCTTCATCTTTCCATAATAAAATAATTGGAAAACTATCATTGTCATTGCCTATTCGGCTCAGATCCAACTCATACGAATCGACTCAATGCAGGTTTTAATATCCCTGTGGTAACTTCTCATTCTTACTCCCTGTTCCTTTGTTGATGATGTGATATCATTTCTCATGCTGTCAGGGTTTGATTTTCATCAAACATGTCAGATCACAAGCTGCGATCAAAAAAGAGCAGCTTTGTACAAACACTGTTTTGGAGTATTCGTTCATTTCATTTCAAATCTGGAAGAACTAAGAGGCTAATTGTTTTTTTTCTGGATGCAAATACAGAGACATATACAGTATGTGACCTCCTACCCAGGGACACACTACAGGAGGTTTGCATCGTCTTCATTTCCTAATACACACTGTGCTTCCACGTTTTCTCCAATGCACTCACCCGTTCTTTCTTTCACATACTCATACAGATACAAAGACCCACCAGCATTTATCAGCAGTGTTGACAGAAAGTAAACAACAGTGTCTCTATCAGCTGTCGTGTATCAGGGCTACAGGGACCCCATTCATTCCCATTATCAGTGATTACCACCACAGAGTGCACTTCCTACTCCTGATGTTTATCTGAGCTATAGTACGCCAGATGATCTTTATCACACACTACAGTAAGTCGTGCAAAAAGTATGAGCTGTGCATACAAGGTGATCATTTATCTTTGTCTATTTATCCTCAGAAGTAGCACAAGACCTTGTAGAGATTTGTTTTTTTTATATTCTAATACAATGGATATTTTCTTTTCTGCAAATATAGTACAGCATTTTTTTTTATTTATTTATTTATTTTTTTCATTTTTCTATTTACAGTATATAATGTTCACATCTGACACATGCACCCACACAAACGCACACGGGCATACACTCACAAAAACACTGCATGCAGATTATTTTTCAGTTTCAGCCTCTGCAGCAGTCAGGAACACTGACAAAACGGCATTTGTTGTTTATTGCACAGACACAAATAGGTGCATCTAGTAATTCAGCTTGTAACAACTTTATTGACTGATAGCTCTTATTGTACATTTTCATAATCATCCCGCTTTCTAAGCATTAAGGCGTTGGATTTGTGTATATAGCTCTCTTTACAGACTGAATTTAATATAACAGCCGTCATTGTCAGTGTAGCAGGGTTTTTTGTGTACCTATTATTAATGTAACTGTGATATAAGTCAGCATATGGATCAAGGACGTACCGTTTTTATCCTCTTAGCTAGCACTTAGTGACCGATGTACCACACGTCGATGGGAACACACACACACACATACACACATAGAGGGGAAAAAAAACACACACACAAAGACATAAGTCATGATCTCTGTACTTTTTTTTTCTACGAGACCTTTCTTTTCCCCCTGGTCTTTTGCTCTCTCTCTCCCCCTTTCTGTAACAGAGATTAATGGGAAAGATAAAGGGCCCTTCCAGTGGGGCCATCTCAGTCCATCTCAATAAATGATGTAATTAGCATAAACACCTTTTTCTCTCGCCGACAATGTTTACACTGAACAATTTACAGTACATCTTCTCATAAAATACTGTAGGGAAAAAAATGTGTTTCTGAATTATGGTAAAATAAAAAAAAAATGTTAAATACAATATGAGTCAGAGTTCAGAGTTTGAATTGCAATCTGAAGTTGTCACTTTCCACAAGCACATAACAATGTTGACAAAATGATTAGAAAGTCTGAGAATAGTAATGATACACATTTTATATAATGAAATGTTTGGATGCAGCCAATAAATGTGTTTCAGACCATTTAGCCCCTGATCTGACCCCTTGAACCTGCCAGCTGAGAGTTAGTTTAGCTATTATGGTGTCTACAGTCTGCCTGCTATAGTATGAGTAAACATAAGCATAAGTTTAGCAAATAAACAAAATGACAAATGACAGCTGAAACTGTCAGCTGTTAGCTAATTTTTTTCTCTCCTGAAATATAACCAAAAAAAAAAGAAAAGAAAAGAAAAACAAATAATGCAGTCAGTGCTTATGCAACGTCACAATCAATTTGACAACAATTATTTCCATCCAAAGCTTAATGTAACCTGTTTCTTGGTGAGGTCTTGTAGGACATGAGAGTTGGACCCCTGCAAAAAAAAAAAAATCCCCTCCTGTTTATCCCAAATATTCTCAGCGTGAATATGGTTTAATACTCCTGAAACACATCTTGGAAGATTTCTGTGTCATAAAGGAAGAAAAAAAACCACTGATGTCCAAACCTGATCATTCACCATATTCAGGTAGTCAACTGACTTCATTCATCATCATCGTCATCATCATCATCATCGTCATCGTCATCATCATCATCATTTCTAGACTCTGGAGTCCATTTAAAAAACAAACAAACAGCAACAAATAAAATAATAATAAAAAAAAAAAACACACAAGTTAAAAACACAAACAAAACATCACCAATATCATAAAAGAAAACCGTACACGTGTCACCACAAGGACGACTGGTATCGCACCAAACTATGACTGAGATTTGTCAACAGCATAAAAATGATGGAATTCTGAGAATCTTTCAGTCGGCAGATACATTTTTAAATTAAGTTTCTCATGAGAGCCTTAACAGTGTTAACTCCTGCATTGCAAAATAACTCACTTTCACTAGACCATCAAGGTTTTTTAAACAGTATTCTCATGGAATCATTGTATGCAGTTATGGGCTTTTGTAAGCTAGTCTTTTTAAACCTGGCTGACAAGGGGTTAGTATAAAGAGGTGCACAATATGTTCTGAAGAGATTTTTCTTTTACATTTTCTTTACACATTGAGAATTTTCTTGCCAACATACAGTATTGGCCTTGGCATATAACATCCGCCATTGCCTGTACATATAATCAACTTTGGACATTTGATCTGTAATTAAATGATCTAAATACTTTATTATGGTGCTCACACTCAACACTAGTCCTGGCAAATAAAAATGAGGAAAGTTTAGGTCCTTGTCCCCTTTTCTTCTCTCGTGTAGCTCATTGTTTGTGCACATAACATTCCTGAACCTACTGTAGACCTGATCAACTCAATCAACCCCAGATCCTAACACTGCCCCCACAGGCTTGTACTGTAGGCACTAAGCATGATGGGTAATCATTTCATCCACCTCTGTTCTCACCCTAATACATCCATCACTCTGAAACAGGATCAATCTGGACTCGTCAGACCACATGACCTTTTTCTTGTGACACATTCCTATCTTTATACTCTTGAGCCAATTTATAGTTGTTTGAGAAATTAGTTCCTCACTGCATCAGCTAGACCTAAAAAAAAAAAAAAAACTTGTTGCAATTGAAACACACTAATAGTAATCATAATCTAATGAAAGTATTTATTCTATTTGTTTGGTTAAATCCATGTTGCAACTGTTTTTATGGCTCGAGAATATGATGATCTTCAAGAAAAAATGTTCAGTTTTCCGAGACAATAAACAAACAGGGAAAAGATATGAATAAGAGTAAATCTCTAAAGTCAGTATGTAATACTTTGCCATTTACAATGAGTCAAAAAACAGCCCCCAATCCTCAAACATGAAAGAGGTGTATACAATAATATGAGGGATCTTATTACATCCTTATTTCAGCTCTACATTAACTGTCAGTGTGAACATGCACCAGAAGGCATGTGACACACAACTGCAGGAAATAATCCCAACCACAAATTCGAAAGTAATACTCAATTAATGTGAGTCTGAGTCTGAGTGCTTCAGGGGCTTCAGTTTCAATTACATTTAGAACACTTTTGCGCATTAACTGTGTGGAAAAAGTCTAATAATCCTATAGGTTAAAGTCATTTACATTTCATGCTGACTTTCACTGCAATTCTGCATCAGCACAGCATTATGTTTGACTTTACAGTTTTGTACAGTGTGTCATAATTGGCACACAGTAGAACAATGTGACCCAAAAAGTTGCACACTTATTAGGCAGTTCATAATGAATGATGCTTCAAATTATTTTTAGACAATGGCATGACTGATTTTAGATTATATTTTACAGTCTAAAAGGGTAGCTACACAAACGCATATACACACACACTGTACTAGCACTGACCAATGGGTGAAAGGTTAACAAGCATTACATGCACTCATAAAACAAGAAGGGAGGGTTGGGGTTAGAGGGATTTATATAGCTACAATATCCATTCATCTGTGTCTATCATAGAGATAAATAATGGCTGGCTTTCACCCAACAAATAGCCACAGCAGATGGGCAGAATCAGGCAACTGATACAAACAGCAAATCACTATCTTCTCTTATGCAATACTACAAGGGATATGTATCATATGAATAAGTACAGAAAACTTCTGATGCAATCTAAGCTATTGATGTAAGCTGGATGCATCACATAGAGAAACCAACAGTAAATAAATCGTGGATGTGTGTGTGACATTGCATTGTAGTTCTGTTTCTGCAGGATTCAGATTTCCATTTATGGTGACTACCTGGTGGCTGAGGTGGCTCTTCTTTGGTTTTATTGCTGTGATGCATTAATGCAGCTCTTTTATATGCTGCAGGGGGGAAAAATATCCACAAGTTCTGCTGTGGTTTTATGATTATTATCTCTCACTGTGTCTGTGTATTTTACATCTCACATTGTAAATTAAACTACTTGCACTTTTCTCTTCTTCATTCCACCAGTCACTATCATAATTGTTCTTGACCTTCATGTCCATCATCATACTCAACTTTATATCCCATCAAGAGCATGTGATTGTGTTTTTATAGATTTTTTTTTATGTATTTGTCATTTTCCCCCCTTTCTTTAAATTGTCTTTGGTTGTTTGTTTCTTTCTTCCCCTCTACCACAGGTCTAGAGCACATTAACCCCCTCCTCTCTCCTGTTACACATTGCATTTAAAAACATAGTCGTAAATAAGAAGAGCAGCGCCTCCCATCTCGACCCCCAAGAGAAATCACCTGCCATTGCAATGCAGAGCATCGCAGCCCATGCCCTTTACCTTCAGTCCTCTTCATCACCGGATAGGCCCTCTGAGACTGTGGGAACAGCTGTGTGAAAGCCCCATGATCCACCCCAAGAGACCCAGAGTGCCTTTCTCTACCATGGCCTTATATGCAGAAAGGATGTAAATTATCCCTAAGGCAGAAGCAGCCATCATGCCGGTTACTCCTGGGCTATGTGTTGCAGAAAGGTTGCCCTCTGCATTTACAGCTACATAATGCCTTTGACAGTGGAAACATGTAAAATGAATCATACTCTTAGTGCTTTCAGTCTGAATGAAGTTGTGGCTCAGTCCAAATTCATTTTTCATATGTGGGGCTATAAGAGACACATATGGCTCATTTGTGATTTTATTATGCAAAGTGGAAAACACAGCACATACAGTACATATGACATAATACAAAGACAAATGCACACACACATGAATGCACATGAACTGCACTGATACATTTGCAAACGCTCTATTGCATTCTCACAGGCAGTGCACATACAAGTATACACATTTACATATATCCATTCAAATGTGGCCCACACAAATGCATGGTTATTTGAATTCTGTTAAAAGTAATAATACAACAGCGCTATCTTCTGTCCTGAAGAAAAACTGCATAAATGCAGCAAACTACACTGAGTGTGGGCAAGTTCAGTTTCCTCTCCTCACTAAATGATAGTAACCTGCTGCTTTATCTAAATCTACATACTCTATGATGGGGTAATAGTAATTACACTTGTGCATGTCTGCTTCTGTACAGGTACTTTAGGTGATGAAAATGTGCAACATGAGTGATTTTATCATTTAATACAAAAAATATTTGACACAAATGCCTGTTTCAGACCATGTCCTCTCATATGGAATTTAGTTACTGAATTTTTAAACATTTCTAAAATAAATCCTTGCTGTAAATTATACCTTTATTTGGTGCTATAACAATGCACATGTATTTTTCACTGAATCGATTGCTTCTTTTCTTTCAGACTCCCCATATTGCAGCTTTGTTTTTCCTCCCCTCCCTCTCTCTCATATTCAGACTCCCACCCTCTATGTTTCTCGATCTCTGTCTGTCTCCTCATTCCTCCCCTGGCATCTCCCCCCACCCCTCTGCCTCTGTCTGACGTCATAGCAACCGCAGTGTAAGACCCAGGGCTTGCTTTACAGTGCACATCGTTCAATCACATATGACAAAGATGGTCCGACAGATGAGCACTGGGGGAGGCAGAGAAAGAGGTGGCAAAGAGGGACAAGGAAAGACAGAGCCACACCCTCATTTTGTGACATGTAGGATGCACCGCCGGGGCTACTTGGCCAGCTTGTTGACGGCAAGGTCGGCCTCAGGCAGTAGCATTTTCAATGATGTGACTCACTCCTTCCATTTGCGGCAAAGAGTACACAAGCAATTCAGGAGGGTTAAAAATGAACAGAGATGCGTCATACTGATGTGTCAGAGGGCATAGGCACAAGGGAAAGCATCACCAAAACTGCAATGAATAATGCAACCTCAAAGACAGAGCAGTGATTAACATTTGTCAAAGTTTTGATGCCCCCTGTATCACCAGGCTGTGCAACATGTGTGCCCACATGCACACGTGTCACTGTGATTAGTTTTCAGTGCCATGGTCAAACCTCCAGCCCCTGTCATGCATGAATCTCCTCAGAGACATGAGAATACGTGTTCATCTGGTTTTCACTGTACCTATTTAACCTGAGATTTGACAGGATGCTATTTCCCAAGGCCATTTTATACTGCGGGAGGACACATGACTGCATTTCTAAGATTCCATGATGTGTGTGTCTTGATAGCTGAAGGAAGAGGATGACAGTAACTTGTGGGAGCTGTAATAAAAGGGACGTAGGGTGTGCTGTAGGTTTATCTTTCAGTGGCTGAGCTGTAATGAGCATAAACAAGCCTGCACATTCACAACGCTAGAGACATCTTGTGGGGTAACAGCGTAAAAACACTGCATTGTAATGACAGTAAGTAGTTAGTTTTACAAGAGGTCGATGATTTGTCTCAATATAATCAAGTTTGTAATATTTGATCTTTATTACTGGCTTTAAGATTTTTTTTTAATGGCCATGATGTCATCCAAAGCTAAACCATAACCTGGTACAATATAACACTGATAGGCCTGATTATGCATTTAATTAATCTAAATGCCACCAATAATCCTTAGGACACACCAGCTCGATTGTACACTATTTTTGCTCTTATTTCCAGGTAGTTATTTGCCTTAAAATGCCAAGATTCAAGACAAAAGATTTAAACATAAGACTAACAGACATGAGCATAAACACACATATCCCTGATTCGTGTATTTTCGTTATCTGTTATGTATTCCACGGCGCTGCTTCTTTGGGTTTGTGTCCTGAAGTGAATGAACGCCCAGAGGCAGATGAATGAATGGACGGGATCGATTAAACGTCGTATGCCCACGTCATTAATTCCTACGCGGAAGGATATCTTACGCATGAGGCGAAGTTCCGGGATTGGGAACTACTTCTCAGGATGTAATGTAAACGAAGGAAAACCCTTTAGCGGCGTAGGGATACAACGGAGCTACGCGTCGCTAGCAGGTGCACCACGTAGGGAAATCACAAATAAAAGACGAATAATGGCTTTGCGTTTGTTGTATTCTCGTTACCGGCGATAGAAGACACTTTCGGCACACTCCGCAACCTTGTGCTTTGGTGAGAATAATGCCACGGTAAGTTTAACGACATCATGTAATTGCTAGCTTAAAGCTAACGGTAGCATTCAGGGCTAACAGCTGATAACTCAGAGTGAATACATCAACGCCAGTGGAGCGACACAGGTCCATACATTCGTGTGTTTTTTTTTCTCCCCACCATTTATTTACCTTGTTTGTGAATTGGAGAATTAAATTTACAAGTAAAGGTAAAAAGCAGTCGTACGAACGTGTTGCCATTGGTGTTATTATCCATTTTATTGCATTATCAGAGCTGACGTCAGTCGCTTTGACGTAATGTTAATGAAGCTAACGTGGAACATATGTTTTCCCCAAAAAACGTGTTTATTAACTCCTGCATAAGTAACTGTAAGGGGAATCACCATACTGAAATGTATATAAAGTGTTGTGAAGTAATTAATTACTTCTGTGATTTCAATACATTGATCTAACGGTAACACCCTAAAAGTCTATGAATGCAGTAGTTTTATGTGAAAAGATCAATGATACTGCATAATTGTCTATGTTTTTAATGCACGATGGCTGTATTAAGGCGTGTACACTAATTGCATATAAACAATAAAGTTACTTGTTGCTTTTTGTTGCTAAATTAAAGTCTGTAACAAGAACTGATGGTGATGCAGCTGAGCTTGAAAACCACAACATGCATGAATGATGTTTCCTTCTCTAAGCTCCCTGGAATGCTTTGTATTTGGAGGGCTTTCCTCAATATCTTCTTAATTTCTTGCTCTTGAGGAAGTGTTATTCCTGTTTACATTTCTGACGCAAGCTTTTGAGTTAAACTGTGACTGAATGGATAGATGTGACTGTGAATGAGAGAGACCGAAAGGAAGTCTGCCAAGGAGAACCAAGGCTTGTCTGTCATTATTCAGCCAAATCTAAGTTGGCGAGCCATGATGCAGTAATTCTCAGACATACATGCCTCTTGTAGTGGGCCAATATATGGGAGTCACTGTTGTTGTTTTTTTTTTTTTTTTTTGGAAGGGTGGTGAGGGACAAGCTGAGGATGTGTTTGTGAAGGGGGTGAGGGATAGGCGGTGCAAGAAAACAGCAGAACACAGTCAAATATCAAGGTAACAATAAGCGTCACTGTGATAAAGGTTTCAGTTACCACACAGAATTCCTCTTTCTGGACAGCAGGATGTTAATCTTTACTTTTTGGCAGATGGGTGTTGAGTAATGTATGTAAACACTGGTGAGTGCAGCCACACCTTAACACAAGAAGAGACCTCTCAGTGTTCAGAGAAGGAATGGACAGGTCGCCCTTAAAGCCCCGACTTCTGTCAAGTCACCAGGAATGTTGTTATTTCAGCTGTAAACTCTTCCAAGAGTATTTTAATCTATGTACAGTATATTTGTAGGACAATCTCCAGACATATACTTTACATACATCACATAAACACATCTTTTTTTTTTTACCATGCTTGATACCTCTTTAATATGTGTGGTTATAGATGTAGACCTTTTTTATGGCAGCACAGGCATCCATTATTAGTTTGGCAACAAAAAACAGAAATTTTCATATGGGTATTTTATACAGAAATAGTTTCTCATGGGTTTCTGGATTATGACCTAATATTAAGGTAAAATGAATCCTCTATTACACAATAATACCCATATGAATCTATACTGGGACATACCTTGAATGCCCCTTAATGTTAGGAGCTTTTCTTGACCAGTGCCGGATAGTAGATGGATATAGACCTAGTATAATTTTAACATAACACAAATATTTTGAGCAAGCAATTACCAAAGTTTGTTATAGAAGTGACGAAAGATTGGGGAAAAAAAAGCATATATTCAAAATTATAATTCATGGTCGACCAATATGGGTTTTTCTATAGTACCAATGCCGAATAAAATAAATAAATAAATAGAATTGGTTAGCTGATGGCCAATATCTAGAGTTGATTTGTTTTTTAAGCATATTTTCCATAAAATACAATTGAAACACTCAGATAATTAAGATTGTTATGCAGCAATATAAATAAGATGACTAGGCGAACACATGTTCACATAGTACTCTTTTAACCTTTTATTGAACTTCAAGTGCTGCCCACACAGGTCAAATATCTTATAACATTTTTTACTACTGATCACATATAAGCCTTAAAAAAAAAAAAAATTAAGGCCAATGGCAAATATTGAAAAACATCAATATATTGGCCCAGTATATGAGCTGGCCAATATATTGGTTTACTTCTAATTAGAATTGGTAAATATTGTCCTTTATCTGTTCCATCCTTTTTTACATCCCCAGATCCAGGTTTCTGTGGCACCAGGTTCGACTATAACTCTCAATAGGAGACCCCGATTGCTTCTCCCTGAGCTTATTCTGGGTTCGGCTTATGGTCTCCTCTTATCTGAGAGCTGTCAAAGCAGAGCGCTGTTAAACCTACACCATGCATAACATGGCAATCAATAACAGAATGCCCACCGTACCTGCCATTAGACTGTAGATGATACAGTTTTTGCTTTTTTTTTTTTTTTTTAATATGTGGACGTCTGCTTTGTGCACACCACATTTGATGCTCAATTTTGCGGGTGCAATTGTCAGGTAGATTGCCAATATGTGCAACAGTTGTAATGGTTATGTCATATTGGTTCTCATGGCAGGTGATTAAATCGTTAGTGTTCTTGTAAGAGAGTATCTTATAATCCCAGTGCTCCCCTTAGCTACACACAGAGTTACCCTGAAAGTACTTGGCTGTACTCCAAACCTCAAATTGATTTCTCATCTCTCTTAAGTCCTAAATCCCTCCTCAGATGCTGCTAGCCTGCTGCTGGAATGAATCATTTTTGGCAGGGTAGTTCCATGGTGGCGAGCCTCTTTTCTGGTTATTGCTTTTGTGTTATTGTCTGCTGTGTATGCCTGTGTGTGATTTGTCAGTTCAATTCCAAAGTGTGTTACCATCCTTTGTAGCATCATATTTTATTCTGTGTTGCTGCAGCTCTCATGTTTCACATGTTTTTCTGTACTAGACAGAGGAAAATGTGTCCAAAGTTCTTTCATCAGCTCATTGGCCTGAGTAATTCAGGGGCATTGGCGCTATTTATATGTGCCACAGCCAAAATTGCCTGGATGCTGGATAGCTGTTCAGAAACTACAGCATTATTTGGAGAGCAAGAACTGATTTTAGCTGACTGTGCAGTTCTGAATGAGTTTTAGCAGTGATTTAAAACCAAGAAAAAAACTGTAATTGGCACATTTTTCTCAACAAAAATCAGTAGAGTCTACTCACCAGATTAGTAATGACAAGAGTCCTTACAAAGCAAAAATCCACCAAGTGTATTTTTCTCATTTCCAGTCAAATTATCTCATCACACTTAAAATAAGACA
>JAPTYQ010000029.1:13147768-13158178 GCA_029814465.1 Ostorhinchus cyanosoma
CAAGTGAAAATGATCTTGGTACGTAAGATAAGATTTTCAAGATCTATTGTCTAAAAATAAACTCCTTATATCTCACTGAAAAGTTACTCTTTTGGGGATTATGTCTTATTTTAAGTGTGATGACATATTTGGACTAGAAATGAGAAAAATACACTTGGGAAGATGATGATATTTGCAGTGTAGAGACTTTTTTCAGAGCTGCATCTGCAAAATTTGCCCCAGGATCTGTACTGCGTAAAAACAGGCCACAAACATAATTACCCTTTAAAAAGTAGAGCAGTCATAGGACCACGAAGTGACTTTTGAACCTCCCTGTTTGTTTGTTTGTTTGTTTTTTCCCTCTTTCCCTCCTTTATCTTTCTTTGTTTTTCTCAGTATCATTTTCTCTTTTCCTTGACTGGAAATAAGTCTCTGAGCGTCTCACTTGTGCAAAGGATTCTTGGACTTAAAATTCTCTATTGTTAAAGTTTTTGCATATTTGTAGATAAAGCAGTGCTACTTAATGGAGTGTACAGGCAAGATAAGTGCACTGTAGTAAGTTGTAGATATTAAGAGAAAAGGAAAACGAAGCATAAATGAACAAAAACTGCGTATACTAGGTCATGTCAATAGTACTTTGTGTTGAATTGACTGTAGTGATCCAGAGACCTATGCAACCTTAGGCATTTATCAGAAAATGTATGGAGCACTCTGTTTGTCTTTTCACAAGAATTCACCCACATGCTGAGTGGACAATGCAGGTTTTGACTCCCTTTGTTTTTTATCTCCTGTGTGTCTTTTCTGTAGAACGAGTGTTTTCTGTTGACGTCTTTTCTTCAGAGTGACTGCAGCCTTTGCATATAGACGTCATTGACGCTTCTACACAACAGCATGTCAGGTAGGAATTTAGGCTGGTTTAATTGTAATCTTAATTACTTGAAACTGAATCTTTTTCTGTCAGTTTTCATCAAGACCGTTCCATATCTTAACTTAGGAATGCAGAAATAAATTGTTCTGCTTTTGTATATAGCTGCAGGGATATTTGATTAATCATATTTCTGTTAATTAATGAATACATGTCTTACTTTTTACTTGTGGTGTATTTTAATATCCCAGCGGTCTTTCCCAGCAGTCCTATTATTCATACAGTAGATACAGTATGCATATATCATTGTCCATAGTGCTCTGTCTCTATTTTAGGAACCTACACACCAGCCCCCGGTGGGCCATTCTCTGCTCTGACTCCTAGCATGTGGCCCCAGGACATTTTGGCCAAATACCATCAAGTAAGAAAAAATGCCAGAAGCAGTTTGTTTCATGTGACAGTGTCATCTGATCTGTTGTCCAAGGACAGTAAACAAACTGTTTGGGATATGCACCACATAAAAAAGAATACTTTGTGTTTTTTCCTGCAGAAAGACCCCTCAGAACAATCTGAACTCCATTATGATGAGTTTGGTTTCAGAGTGGACACCGAAGGTAATGTAATAAGTTGCTTAAAGCACACAAACACGTTGCTTCCATTAAGTCCCCCCCCCCCCCATTTTTCCAACAGTGACTATATTCAATGGTTGAGTGCATGTGATCTCAGATATAGGACAACATTTAACTCTATTTTTGCTTGTGATTTTTTTTTCTCTCTGTTGTAGTGATGCAGCAGAATGTTTTTTGTCCATGAACTGTTCAGTTTTCACTCTTTCAACAGTTTTAGTTCTTGGCTGTTTGGGAATGTCATTGCAAGGACAAGTCTTTCAAACTGGGGTTCTATTCTTAGATTTCTTATTAAGTCATCAACTAGATACTTTTGTCTCTGACACAATGTGTCACTTTCCTTAAAATGTCTGTGTTTAACTTCGGTTTTCTCATTTTGCTCTTTTCTGTATTTGTTCTGTGAGACATGTTTTATTTAGGGATTTTTTCTGTCACAATATTCCAATGGATTAATAAAATACTGTAATGATAACTAAATAATATAATGTCTGTGTATTTTTCCTTTGTCAGATGGTGAGGAACCAAAGTCCTGGTTGGGCACTGAAGGCTCACCTCAGCGTGAAGATCCCCAGCAGCGACTGCGCTGGCAAGCCCACCTAGAGTTCACCCACAACCACACTGTGGGTGACCTGACTTGGGAGTTAATTGCCCCTGTCCTTCCACGCTCTGAGCGCCTGCGTTCTCTGGTGCTGGGTGGGATTCCTCACAGCATGAGGCCACAGGTAAGTAGATTTACATAACAGTGGGTACGCTCTTATGTCATGGGCTAGAAAAAGTGAATAAACATAAAATCAAACCTAGCGCTGGATGATCAGGACAAAAGACGACAAGATTATCTTTTAAAGTAGACTCACAATCCACAATCTGAATCACAATTTTCTCACCTCTCATAAAACATTGGCAAGTTGCAATGAAACTAGGTTTTCCTCTATTTTTCTATGCTTCCCAGAAGTGTGGATTGTGTATAATGGCTTTTGTTGCTTTTTATGACTAGAAACTCTAGCAATGTCAGTCAAGAATTATGCAAAAATATACTCTGACATTATACAGATGAGTCCACATTTGAATGCATAGGTGTTGTGTTTACATTATTACCTAGATTATGATGTCCTATTTTATCGTACTAGTGTTTTATAATAAATCAGAAATGTTTCTACCCTCTCTAACATCATTCTTGACCATCAGTGTAAATCACTGCACGTCAGAAGTCAGACTCATGGTCCTTCTTTATTATTATTTCTTCTGCAGCAACAAAACAATGTGTTACACAAACTCTGCAAGCTAATGTGAACTAAATCTGATGACTTCAGTGTGGAATTACTAAAGTGTGTTTATAAATGTACTAATAGAAATTCACTAGCCTAATGACCTGTACTAGCCCTGTTACTGCTACACTCCCAGTGCACAAGAACATTATAAAAAATACCGTAACAAATCTCGTTAAGATGGCCATTCAAAACAAATGTTAGCTTAATCCCAAGATTTTGCTGTGCTGTTTAGTTTTTAGTGACACAGTCTGTTTTGTGTCTGAAAAACGGATGGCATGCTAATTTAAGACTGATCCTTATCTAAGATGGTGGAGTCACCCAGCCTTCATTAAACGTCTTGTCACTGGAGTGCTAGCTACCTTCAGAATGTTTTTGCATTATTTAGATTGTTTCTTCAACCGACATAGAGGTTTCAGCGCAATTAATTTTCTGTCTGTTAGCTTTGGATGCGGCTGTCTGGAGCATTGCAAAAGAAGAGGACCTCTGAGATCTCTTACAGGGAAATCATTAAGAACAGCTCTAATGATGACACGACCACAGCTAAGCAGGTAAATATCCCAGCTGTGTTTAGATACAAACAGTTCACTTACACGTGTATACTGTATATTACAAACTTTACATAAATAAACTCACATAAATCCTGTACAGCTTCAAAACTCTTTGCATTAATAGTTTCTTTTTAACGTCTGTCATTTAGATAGAGAAGGACCTGTTACGGACGATGCCTACAAATGCATGTTTCAGCAGTTTGACCAGTGTCGGAGTGCCGAGGCTGAGACGGGTACTGAGGGGCCTGGCCTGGCTCTACCCAGACATCGGGTACTGTCAGGGCACTGGCATGGTGAGACCACCTCTTGTTCTGCATAAAAACAGACCCACTGTCACTCATATTTATTCATTGTAGCATCTTTACTTTGCATTTCTTGTTTTTACTTTTTTTTAGGTGGTTTCTTGTTTGCTGCTCTTTCTTGAGGAGGAGGACGTATTATGGATGATGTGTGCTCTGATCGAAGACCTCCTCCCTCCATCCTACTTCTCCTCTACACTACTGGGTGTCCAAACGGACCAAAGGGTTCTCCGGCAGCTAATTATACAGTATCTACCAGCCCTCGACCGCCTTCTACAAGAGCATGACATAGGTATAGGGAATGAGGAGCTGGGACAGTCATCATTTAATTTTCTAAATTTATAGCATAAATGATAACACACTGTATTATTGTAAAAATGTTTCTTTCATCTTGTATATCCAGAGTTGTCGCTGATTACCCTGCACTGGTTCCTGACATCATTTGCCAGTGTGGTGGACATCCGTCTGGTGCTTAGAATATGGGACCTGCTCTTTTATCAGGGTTCTTTGGTACTCTTTCAGATCACACTGGGCATGCTCAAGATCAAGGTATTTATACTACAGAACCTCCTCTCTGATTTTATGTGTCTTTTAACTTTACTGTCCTATCTTTGTTGGTTATGTTAAGGTCTCCTTTCACTCTTTTTCTGTCTTAGATAGTGCACGCTACAGTGCCTGTTAAAACTAAATCAACCTCTACTGCATTACGACAGCACAATTTTCCCTTAATTATACCTACTAGGCATTGTATCTCCATTCCTATTCATCAGGCACACCTCCTCTTGACAGAAAGCTTTATGTGTTGAGAATTAATCCTTGTAAAATTGACTGTCTGAACTTCAGGAGGAGGAGCTCGTATCATCAGAGAACTCGGCGTCCATTTTTAATACGCTGTCAGACCTGCCAAGCCAGCTAAAAGATGGGCCTGCCCTTCTCGGAGAGTCAATGAGGCTAGCGGGGACACTGTCACAGGAAACACTGGACGCCCACCGACACAAACACCTAGCCTACATCCTAAATGAACAAGCCCAGCTCAATAATGGGAACAACGCAACGCTTAACACCAATCTCAACAAGGTCAGTTAAAGTAATAATCAAGTAGCAAACTCGTATTTTTTCCTTCCTTTCTTTAAATCTTTTTTTTTTTTTCTTGTTGATACACAGGTGGTGAGGAGACAGTCTCTCCGCAGGAAGTCCACGCTGAGCTCACTGCTCTTTGGGGAGGATGAGGCAGAAGCCCTGAAGTCTAAGAACATCAAGCAGACAGAGCTGGTAGCTGCTCTGCGAGAGGCCATAGCCCGCACTGCAGAGCATTTCCACTGTTTGGACCCACGACACTCTAGCACTGTGAGTTCACATACTGCATCTGAGGACCAGTAGGGTTTATGTCCTGCATTAAAGCATTAAAGGTCACAGTCCCTCATTTTATAGAATGTTAGGCCGATGTAATATTCAGCGCCATTTAAAAATAGATTATTTTTTACATCTATTTTGATGTAGCTGATGTGTCTTTTCGTCCTTCTCTTTATTTTTAAAGGACCTGACTCCTGACTACTCCATGGAGAGCCACCAACGAGATCATGAAAATTTTCTTGTGGTATCTCGCAACCGACGGAGACGTGCAAAGGCTCTGCTGGACTTTGAGCGACATGACGATGATGAGCTAGGCTTCAGGAAAAATGACATAATTACTGTGAGTGATGCACGGATCACCGCGTTAGAACACACCAAATATTCGGATACTTTTTTTCCTCCAACATTTGGGATAGTGATAATGATCGTAATGGTTAATATTGATGATCTCTCTTAGATTATCTCACAGAAGGATGAACACTGTTGGGTTGGAGAGCTCAATGGCCTCAGAGGTTTGTGCTTTTCTCATGTATCCCTACCCCTGTTTACATTATTCATTTTTTTTTTTTACTTTTTGTACCTGTTGCATTATGTTTTTGACACATAATGTTTGCATTTCTTTGTATCAGGCTGGTTTCCAGCAAAGTTTGTGGAAATCCTGGATGAAAGAAGCAAGGAGGTAAAAAGCTTAATGAGGTCATGTTAAGGCTCTGATTAAGATTTTATCTTTGTCTCCATAGATTTTCAGTCTAACTCATTAACGTATTGGTGGTCTCTTGTGTTCCCAGTACTCATTAGCAGGTGATGACTCTGTAACGGAGGCTGTGACCGATCTGGCCAGGGGGACTCTGTGTCCAGCCCTGAAGGCCATCTTTCAGCATGGCCTCAAAAAACCATCAATACTGGGAGGGCCCTGCCATCCTTGGTTATTCATAGAGGAGGTAGAATGGCTTGTTTTTCAAAGCACACAGTTCCATAGTTCTTGTTGATTACATGTGATCTTTGTATCAAATTCAACAATAGTTTTCCATCTGGTTTTCTCGTAGGCGGCTAGTAGAGAAGTGGAGCGGGACTTCAACTCTGTCTATTCCAGATTGGTGCTTTGTAAAACCTACAGGTAAACCATACACAATTGTAATATTGTAAACGTTAAGTTTTTGAAGAACTAAAACTTCACACCATCAAATTTCACAGATTTGATCATTTAAACTGTGCCATTGATGTTCATCACTGTTCTCTTTCTTCTCTACCAGGTTAGATGAAGATGGGAAAGTTCTAACACCAGAGGAGCTGCTATACAGAGTAAGTCATCAGCAGTATGTTCATAAAAAACCCAAAACAGAACAACAGAATGTCAGTGTATGTTAATACCAATTGTACTAAGAGTTTTGACCAGTAAGTATGCGACTTTAGTGCAGCATTTCTCTTAAGAGGCCAAATGACTCTGAATGACGTCCGTAGAAATGAATTGTGCTCAGAGGTGTGTGAGTGCCCTCTATCTGCTGTTTGCAGGCGGTGCAGTCAGTCAACATGAGTCACGACACAGCCCACGCCCAAATGGATGTCAAGTTTAGGTCTCTGGTCTGCGTTGGCCTTAAGTAAGTTCATTTTCCTGAACTGAGACACAGAGAATTAAAATAAATCCTGCAGATGTTTTGTGCCTGAAGTAAAGGCTTAAAAACATGCTCAGTCCACAATTTTGCCAACATCTAGTGTTTGGTCATCAACATTTCCTTGTCCCAACAGTGAGCAGGTGCTGCACCTGTGGTTGGAGGTGTTGTGCTCCAGTATGGCTGCCGTAGAGAAATGGTATCACCCCTGGTCCTTCCTTCGTAGTCCAGGATGGGTACAGATCAAGTGTGAGCTCAGGTGAGGGACACTATTACTCTTTGCTTCTCAGCTGTCTAAGTTTTCCCAGTTTTTTGTTTGGCATGATCAAACAGGAATGATTACATGTTTGCTAACTCAGTAGTGAATTCCTGAAGCTGACTGGCAGGTCATATTAAATACACCGTTATCAACTCAATATCCTCTTAAGCTACCTCACACGACCCAGTAAATGTGTTTAATCAAATATTTGAAAAACCAAATTGAACAAAGAGCCAGGCTGTGTAAGGACACAGGATCTTACCAATAAAATATGTAATGACCAATGTACTGGTTTTGTTTTCTCAGGGTCCTATCAAAGTTTGCCTTCAGTCTCTCCCAAGATTGTGAACTACCCGACAAGAAAGAGGTGAGTCGAGGATTACTGCAGCATTCCTGCATACAGTAGACCAGTTCCATACAGAACAGTTTATTTAAGCAGTATTAGCAACTGGGGAAGAAAAATGTAATGACCTTATGCTGTTTCAGAAATCACCTATTCTGAAAGCAGACGTTATGGATGTGCTGGTTCAGCATCACCTCTTTAGTTGGGATCTCTAGGTAACATAACCTGTATGAAACGGTAGACAATATAGTCCGTAGTTGTACTGTTGGACTTGGCTGTTGGAGTTACTTTTTAGCACCCACTGTGTCATTACCCAGTAGATGCACCTTTTTGTATTTTAGCTTATGGATAAGTGAAATTACAAACTTCAATAGAAAAGTCAAAGAATAGCTTTGATTGAAGGGTAATCAGTAATCTTCACTTATATCAAGTTGTCTCCTTAGGATAACAGAGGTGTAAATAAATTAAAGCTAACTAATTTTTAGATATTTTTTGCCATGGCAAGTCAAAAATGTAAAGCCTGTAACTAAAAACTGTTTTTTTTTCTTTTAATATATATATATATATATATTTTTTTTTTTTTTAAGACACTGTTACATCTTGTTGAAATCCTCTTTACAATATATTACAATGTTCTGGACTCAGCCTTTTCAATGTTGTTTAGTCTTTTTAGTAAATTTCCACATTTCCTCTGTTTTCCAGGAGAAGGAGCAGAGGCCGCTGAAAGAGGGAGTGCAGGATATGTTGGTCAAACATCACCTTTTCAGCTGGGACATTGATGGTTAGACACAGCGAAACCTGGTGAATCCCACCCCGTCCTGCGTGTCTGTGTATATTTGATGTCTCTTATCTGTTTCTTACAGATTGTAAACATAAATCAGGCACCACTGTCTGATACTGTTAGTGAATATTTGTACTATCTGAACCTTTCCCAGCTTTGGACAAAGGTAACACCCAAACAATGATGGCTGTCAAACCCTCATGTCATCTGAAAGGTCAACTGGGTTGTTTTTGAGATGAAGAATCAATGCATTAACCTACAAACTCTAAAGTATATTTTTACGCAGCCCCAATGAATGAGGTTCCACTACATGGTTAAAACTATTATATAGAGTTATATAAGAAGACACTCCTGTATTACAGAATAGTCTGTACCTATTGGAAGGGAGTATTTCTATAGTACTCGCTGCACTGGCCAGTCAGCTTTTTGTAGCTGTGTTTTGTGTAGGTTTAAGACACACAGTGCATTGTGCTGCACTGTTTCCAAAGACTCTGGGTCTAAAACTCTGTTTCAGGTTATCCTGATGACAAACACTACACCTGTCAGTCATTATGACCAAATGGAACATTCCTAAACATGGAGCTGTAAAGTTACAAGTTATTTTTTGGGAGTAATGCTACGTACCTCAAGAACACTAAGAATTCCACAAAGTAGTTAATTATGAAATACAAATGTTGTACATGCCAAGAAAAGCCTTCTCAAATTGTGATACAAGACTATCTGTGTGTGTGTGCTACCGTGACAATGGTAGAAAACCATATGCACTTGACAACCTGTAAATGACGCAGACTAGTTTGTGTTACAATCCACAGTAAATAAATGTTGCATACATATAAATACTATCTAGAATTTGCAGTTTTTTGTTTGTCTTTTAGTACAAAGTAAAGTCAGCTTTTGCTTGTGACCACATTTGCCCTTGGAAATTAAAAGGATTCAGTAAAGGACACAATCATTGCAAATTCACTCCTATTCTGAGAAAAAAAAAATAGATTGCCTTCAAAAAAATGCTATATTCAGTTATTTTATTATTCTTGAGTGTTCTGGAATGCATAGGAAATCTGAGTGTATAAGCATAACACAGACTGTTGGATTAGTTTTCAGTCCTATGAGACATATAAGTCTTACAAGTCTAAAGTTTGAACTTTTCTTATTTAACTATTTGTAATATTCTCAAACTCAGAAAATGGTCATCTTTAATTCATGCACCCAGTTACTGCAGCCTAGATTCTTAAAAATGTGAAACCCAAATACATAGCACTTTATTGTCTATGTGATTTAACTCCAACTGTAGCATGAACAGACCTGACTCTACACTCTCCTTTTTCCTGAAATGTGAAGAACAGTGACTTGAAGACAGCACCACAAACACTCTATGGTGTTTCGTAAACTCCCATGACGCAATGAGGAAAAATGCACAGAAAAACTTCAGTAAAGCCTGTTTATTAAGTCAGTTTTTTCAGCGGCAAAGTGTGTTTAAATGTCACGACATTAACAGCAAGAAGCCATAACGCAATGGGTTACAAGAGTAACGATTAGCACTGCAAGAACTGCATGTCTTATGATAGAGCAGCTGCTGGAGTGAGAAAGTCATGTGCTGTTTGTCTGTACTATCACTATAGATACAAGATATGTCACATGGATGACTGACAGCTGGAGAATGATGGGTACCGTACTACTGAATCGAAGTGGGTGGGTGAGCGTGACAGTCCAAGAATCTGAGTCTTGAGTTTTGGCCAAATAAATAACTGACAATTATAAAACGTAACAGCTTATATTTCCCATATATCTAGAATTTAAAATCACTACGTGCCCACTGCTACATTCATTTGTGATTTGCATACATTTTGTACAATAGCTTCTTTCCAATTGGAGCACGACCTATATCTATATTACATACGCAGTATAAATAGTACACCAACTGTTTATCAATACATAGGGAATGCATGGGGGTTTCATTTATAGCTGCTCATATTATCGCTGGACCCATATTTTTGGGGTTTAGCCTCCCTTTCTGCCCCTGACCTTAAGCCAGAGGATTTATTTGTTGGAAAGTAAAACATGGATCAAATTGGAGTCCGTCATTATCATAAAATCATCCTGAGTGAGGCTAACCTCAAAAAACGCACAATTTCAAACAGCAAAGGCAGCTGACATTAAAATGCATCCAGAACGCACCCTTTTTTTTTGTTGTTCCCTTTAAATAAAAACTACAGGACCTTGTGTAAAAAGGCAAGGAATAGTAAGACTGAGGAGAGTGTCTTGCGCCAAACGTCGGTATCTTTCATGGTCAGTGGAATGAAGACACTTAGTGGAGTGATAGCAGAGAGGGAGGTATGCGAGAGACGAGGAGGCGCTTCAACAGCCTCCTATCCCTGATGAGGAGGGGGCTGCTGTGGCGTTGGCACTGCTGTTCTGGCCTTTTCCTTTGTGCCTCTGACCACCCCTTCTCCTTCCACCGCCTCCGGACTTTGGCTACGTG
>JAPTYQ010000029.1:13393363-13403425 GCA_029814465.1 Ostorhinchus cyanosoma
AAAAAAGCAAATTACACAAACACAGAGGTAAATAATGGAAAATGTTTTGAATGTGCAATTGTCGTAGGAATAGAAATGCATTTGCAGCACTATTGAGGCTCATATACACCAAAAGTGCAAAGGTACCAGGCAATTTATATGTAAATAGTCTATTTTAATCACTGGCATAAGCTTCTCATAATCTTTTATTAATTTACTGATACTACCGTAAAAATCCACAGGTATGCGTATCCTGGTGAACCTGCTGCTCGACACTCTACCCATGCTGGGCAACGTGCTGCTGCTCTGCTTCTTCGTTTTCTTCATCTTCGGCATCATTGGTGTGCAGCTGTGGGCGGGGCTACTGAGGAACCGCTGCTACCTAGAGGAGAACTTCACCCTGTGAGTTCAAACCTATGTGTGTGTGAAAAAGAGAGAGAATGTGGCCCCGTCCCTAAAGCCCCTATTTTTTTTTTTTTTTTTCCTTTTATGTTATACTGTCTAAGACTCTTTCACTATCTTCTAAAGCCAAAGTAATAGTATGATTTTTCTCAGTGTGCAATAAGAACGTGATTAGATTCCAGCTGCATGCCTCTGAATTCAGGGCTCTACATGACGGCGTCACCTACTGCGTCCGTGTGTGTGAATGACATTCACCAGCGTTCAGCAGAGTTTGATTTCTTTGCATTCTCTCAGTTTCCCTTTTGTGCTGCCATCAGCTCACCAGAGAGACACATGCCCTGGATATGTGTGTGTGTGTGTGTGTGTGCGTGTGTGTGTGTGTGTGTGTTATAATATGTACATAAACCATGTATACTCCTCTGTGCCTTTGTGCAAAGCCTCTGATCACGCTGACGCTGCAAATACTAATGACAGATCTAATAGCCAGATGAAAGGGGACACGTGTCCGCTAGCTACCAGTGTCCTGTTTGCTTTGTCCGCCCCTTAAAGTAGAAAGCTGACACCTACTGTAACAGCTTCTACTGTAATCACTTCACGAGGTCACTTTAAGCAACGTTTTACTACACTTATCTTAAGAGCGAGGTCATGTGTGGAGCCGCTTTTGTTTACCTCACCGCGCCGTTGATTTAGATATTTTCCCTCCACTAGATGATACTCACTGTACTCCCACACATGCTGATTAATGCACCAGCGTTTCTTTTTTTTTTTTTTTTTTTTCTTTTTTTTCTTTGTTGGGATCTCATTGAACTGAGTGCTGTTTATTATTTAAGCAAAGTATTGTGGTTGCATATCATTTTGAGGATATTAACATGTTATGCAGGTTACACAGGGCGCTTGAGTGCTTAATTAGAAAGGTACTATAGTGTGTGAAGGGCTGATGTTAGCTGTGTGAGAGGTTATTATGGGGTGGGCTAGGTGTCGCAGTGAAGACCACATTCATTTAAGTTTTTTCGACGTTCCTTTCTTTGATCTCTGCTTTTCACTTTTCATGCCTTATATTCCATGTTCTTGTTTTTCTTTCTTCATTGCTTTGAGCTTTTCTACACTCAGCTCATTTATTTCTCCTCTCAGTGTTGTTTTTTTTTTTGACTATGCACGGCCTTTATTTATTCCTGCGAGCTAGAAAAAAAAAACATCCACACAGAGATTGAAAACAGGCAAAAAAAAAAAAAAAAAAACTACAAACAACTTGCGAATTGAAAACTTCAAAAACCATTTTATTGTGACGTCAACTTTGTTCTGGTCAGCTGCGACTCCAGGAGAGATTTGCTGAAACTTATGTACACAATCCAACTCATACCCACAACTCATGCCTCTTTTTTTTATGTCTTTTTCTATCAGATTTTTTTTTTTTTTTAAACCAATCTTACCATGGTTTCATTTCATACTGTTCCTGGAAACTCGTTTTCTCTGCTACTCGGTGGCCTTGTTTCTTGTCTCAGTCTCGCTCTCTGTATTGGCAGGTGTGTTCTCAGTGTGATGCCAGGTTTTGCTGTGCCATGCTGAGCAACGCCAAGTCACCGGCAGGGGGGCAACAGCCTTCATTCATGCTCCACTAGTCTGACAGGGCCCCTCGCTCTATGGCTCTTTTTTCCTTTTTCGCTTTTCTTTTTTATTTCTGACACTATATCTCTGTCTTTATCCACCTTTGAACTTCGAGTGACTCACCTCATTAATGTCACTCTTTTTTCTTTTTTTTTTTTTTCCCCTGTCTTGTATTTACTGTATATAAACGCCTAGTATAACCATGCAAACTTTGCAAATTATGGGTTTTAGTTGCTCTCAGTGGGAGATGATATAGCACTACAGCCACTGTGGCTATTGATCCTTGAATTTTTTATGCTGTGTTTCCATATGTGTTGTTTACAGTTGAGGGAAAATAATAAATTCTCCTATTACCCTTATCAGCAGTATCTTTCTATCTATTGACCGGTGGATGCAAAATAAGTTGTGTAATCTTGTTTTCTTTAATTTCTTGTTCATTTAATTGTTTTGTTTGGACAAATATAATGATAACAAGAAAAGTAGCACATAAAAGTTTCATTTCAGAGCTGATATCTATCCATTTTCCATTGATTTTTTTTATAATAACCAAAATCACTTCAGTTCTTACATCAAGTAGTGCCAGAAACAGTGCTTTTAGGCATTCCGTGTTTTCTTTTCTGTCTGTTTTAGTCACATGATACACACAGGAGTTAGTATTGATTTCACTGATGACTTTTGCTGGTCTAATAATATTTTCTGCAGCTGTATACAAAAGAAAAGTAAGGATGCCCTGACGACAAAGAGCGATAAAAACAATAACATAAAAAAAAGCCTAAAGAAAAGGTAGCATACATTTCTGCGTGGACGTGATGTGTTTTTATAGTTTATTTTCTTTTTTACAGTGCATCAAAGAAACTGCTCGATACTCTTTCAGGCAGTTGTGCACTTACAGCGTACAGTATTCTCAACATTTATCTGAGTATGTCAGGGCAAGAAAAACAGATCAAGGTGACTGTGGTTGTGCAGGAGTGTGCATTGCATACAGTTCACCTTAAGCCAAGCTTTTCATCATATAAAGTAAAAATAAGAGAGAAAGGAGATTGATACATGAAAACGGGGATCAAATGTAAGGAAAAATAGCCTTGGAGAGACAAAAGAAGAACTGAAGTGACAGACAGAGACATGGGATGAGTAAATAGGGTTTTCGAGTGACCCTGAATGTGTGCGTTCAGTAATGGGCTGTCTGATGGAGAGGGTCTATTTTTGTCTTCCCCAGGCTCAGACCTTGGTATGAGCATCCACAAACACCCTGCCCTCATTTACTCCACAGTCATGTCCGATCACACACACATCTAATAGCCCTCAGAAGTGTTTTTCCTACAAGGACTTTTTGATTATTTCCCCCCCCTCTACATTTTGCTTTGCAATTTGATTTCCCAGCTCTGCGCACTCCATCTGTTGCTTTAAATAAAAATGCAGTTATTGGAGGCAAGGGTGCTTTCATTTTTCTCCGACTGCTTACAGGTATTTCTAATAGCATTTACAATAATCGTCCCTAAACCTTCCCTGTCAGATTCAGATATTCACACGGGAAGATGATTTTCCTCAGGTTTTGGTTAGGAAAGACAAACTCGTCGGCATCCTTCCGTTAAAACTCAAGAGTTATTGCAGATGTCTTTGGAAACGGTTGCGCTGTAATCAGTTAGAGCTCGACATGAGAGATGCTTGTCATTGAGTCAGCTAAATATACAATGAACTCAATCTTTCAGTCATGAGGTACACCTAACTCGCAGAGAGTGAAGGAGTACTTCGTTAATGTGTGCGGGGTGTCAAGTGAGACTGACAGAGTGTATCTATTTTTCTGTTGATTTCATGGTAGCGCACGCACACACACACACACACACACACACACAGTTACACACAATGCACACTTCACACATGACTAGACATAGATGATTAAACAATCTGTTGTCTGATGCTAAACATATTCAGCTCCAATGATGTGCTTGTCAATTGGTTAGTTAGCACAGTATCGCTTTCATTTTGATTTGCTTGATGACCGTTTTATTGGGAGCAAAAGTAAAACCAGTCAAAATATGACGAGAGAGGACAGTCTACGTGTTAGGAAAACAACGGGAGGCTGAGAATTTATGGCAAGTTGTTTCAGCGAGAAAATACAACTAGTCTTTAAGGAAAAACTAACACAAAAGTATCTTAATGCACTGTAAAAAAAAACCAAAAAAACAACATAATATTTGATTTGATGCTTCCACATAGATTTATTAATAGACTGAATGTGTGAATGGTCATTGGTAGAAGACAACAGAATTGGACAGCCACCGAACATGTGCACTACAATTAAGGAGTTTTCCTGAGATTTTATTACACATGGCTTTGGCTCAGGAGAGGGAGCTGGTTGTTCAATTACTATAAGGGTTGGTGGTTCTAATCCAGCTCTGTCCTAGCCAATATTTTAGCAGAACATACCATGTATCGTTGGGACAACACAATAATTTCTCTTGGTACCATGAACTGCTACCTCGTTGAGAAAACTTAAAATCTTTACTGATGAAGGTTGCTTTAAAATGTAAAATAATCTTAACATTTTCTTTTTTACAGTGCAAGTATTTCCCTGTATTTAAGTTACAAATCATGAAAATATTAATAAAAACTCCATTTAAAATTGAGGGTTATTATAAATAAATAATAACCTAAAAATAAATAAATACATTTTGAATAAGCTCAACATTTTATTTTATTTTTTTACAGTATGAGGTACTTTAGCCTCTAGAATAGCTTCAACAAGCACCAATATTGTCTTGGTATTGAAATCTTACATGTGTGAACCATAGACTGTATATCAAAAGTGGGCGAATCCTCTGTAACGTGACCTTTTCATTTAAAAACTGCAATTTTGGAGCCTTGAAATGTATAACGTTTTGTGGAAATAAATGTGTGGAATTGGAAAAAAGCTAGAAATGAAACCAGAACAAACTGAAAACATCAACCACATCCACTATTAGTGTCAAACATAAACTCTAAGTAATTTCAGCTTCTTGGTTACTTAATAAAAAATAATGTTAACACATACTGTTATGTTTATAACAGTAGTGACAAAGTCATGTAATGCATAAACACACTAGATACAGCATACCAAGCTAATTAGCATGTTAGCTGGCAGTCCATACAATTCACCATGAATTAATGCTAACATCAGCTAATGCAGCTACGCCACGCTGGTTAATATAATTACGCACCAATAAACTTCATGACAGAATCCTTTAATGTTATTGTTAGTGTAACGCCGTACAACAACTATGGCAGAGATGGAGAACAATAGGTTTTATTCAACAAACAGGAGTTAAATGTTCGATTCAGAAGACAATTGGTATTTTCCTGTCAATCACAGACACCACTCCCATAAGTATGTGTAACTTTTTTGGATTAATATAATCTAAACGGGTGAATTATATTAAAATTCAACCCCTCAAACAGTTTTTTTTAGAGAAGGAACTGAATCGTCGTGACTAAAACTGTTCTGCTGTAAAGTTTTTGGTTTTAACACTGGGGGTCTGTGGGGATTCACGTCCTTTTGGGGATTCAGTTTACTCCACATTTTAACACTTTTGCAATAGTTTCACTTTTTTTTCTGCCCACTAGATCTCTGGTCGTTTGCAGTAACTGTAGAGGTCGTCTATACTCGTAATACTCTGCAAATCTGCCATGTCTGTATTTTGGAACGTAAAAATCCCACCACAAATTACCCATCCTATTTCAGCAAACACAGAGGTCCTTTGACGATATTAGTCCCGTGCAAAGTGACCTCTCCATGCTTTGGTAGGATTAGCAACTTTTTTTTATTTTTTTTTTTTATTTAGTTTCCACTGCACATTTTTTCTGTCTATTTCCTGGTCAAGGACTATGGAGGCTGGCCAGTCATGAAAAATGAAAGTTTTAAAGGTGTTTCAGGTGGAAATTCAGAGGGATCATGTAGCTGTGTAGCGTGGATATTCACTGGAAGAGCAAAGTTAGAGCAATATCTTAAAAAAATGATGAAATGAACGACATATCACAGAGACAGTGAGGGGGCATTTTTCTGTTTTTCAACAGCCTGAACAATATCAATAAATTGGAAAAAAAATGAAACATAAACCTGAAGGGTTAATTTTTCAAAACACATGAGATAAACAGGTCCACAGAGCAACATCATCATCATCATCATCATCATCATCATCTTTATTACCAGACTCAGAGGTCCATTTAAAACAAACAAACAAGCAACAAATAAAATACATTAAAAAAAAAAAACAGGTCAACAAATAGGGCTTATGAATAACATGCAAAATGCCAAAAAAATGTCACCAGTTCACCCTTCAACCCAAGAATTTACGTCAAACGGGACCAAAATCTGGTCATCCGGAGATATTGTGTTCATAAGAAAGGACAGACGTGATAGTGCAATACCCTTAACCTTCAACATTTCATCACTTCATCAAGTAAAGATGGAAGTCATTCTGTTCAACTTCATAAGATATGTTTAAACATAACTGGGACAGAGGAATGAAGACATGTTCTTAATTGGATGCATGAGTGTATGTAAAAAAAACACAAAAAGTAGCTTAATGGTGTAGTTTAAAAACCTTTCAAGTGTGAAACTAAACTATGTAGCCTCTTCAAAGTAAGAGTTTGATGCTTTTCTTTTATACACTAATAATACCTGCTAAATATAACTGAAAGTGACGTCTCAGGTGCTGCTTGATTTCTCCCCAGGCCACCAATTTGGTCCTCTTCTGGCCAGCACATGACCTCACCCCTGTTTACCACACCTGTCAGCACGCCTTTACTTTATTGCACTATAGCTTTAGGCCACTTTTACTAGTTCACTGCCAGGTCAGGCTTTACTTTTGCATCACTTTCAGTTCCATACTGATCCATTTATTAGTTCTAAGGGGTCAACAGCTCTAAATATACTTCTCTCTGAGGCATCAGTGGAGTTTTTAATAACTGGGTTTGATTGGAGACAAACACAGAGATAGAGAGATGGAGGATAATTAAAAAGATTGTGTAGGACATACATCGAGTGGTTATTCTAAAAAAAAAAAAGTGGTTTAGAGTGCTTGTCATATTGCTTATATTTCATGAATAACTTGAATTACTTTGTCTCGTCGCTATCGCAGATCATCAGGGATGACCCTACCACCTCCATATTACCAGCCTGAAGAGGATGATGAGCGCCCCTTCATCTGCTCCCTCGCCTCTGATAATGGGATCATGTCATGTACTGACGTGCCAGCGAGACGCGAAGGAGGTCGCACATGTTGCCTGGACAAGGAGGACGCTCTCCACAGACAGGCTCTGGGCCTGAGTCCTGAGCCCATGTCCAACGGCAGCGGCGCTGGTGACGCCATGGGGCTGTGCATTAACTGGAACCAGTATTACACTCGCTGCCACACAGGGAGCACTAACCCCCATAAAGGTGCCATCAACTTTGACAACATAGTTTATGCTTGGATCGTAATATTTCAGGTATGTTTTCTTTATATCTGAACAGTGACGTGGTCATTTTTTTTTTTTTTTAGCTGAGCTCTAATTGTTAAAAAGCAAATCATCCAATTGCTGTTGATGCTTTAGGGGAGAATGTTTTTTTGATGAACTACACGTCAGAAATTCTTAACTGGAGATTATATTGTGAGTTTGCCAATTTTATCAAGCAGGGATGAAACTGAGATTAATTAGGTTCAGCTAAGTCCAAGACAAGAACAGTAGTTTGTTTATTTTAATGAACTCATTATTTTTACTCAGTGATTTTGGAATGAACTCTGCAACATTATTAACATCCAACAAATGCAAAACAGTGCATCAAATTTTCCACATTATATAAAATATGCTACATTAGCAGTGAATCGTTCTATGACCTTAACCCATAATGACCCAATGTGACTTTTGTGGCACTTCTCAAATGAATTCTTCTCTCTAGTTTACCTTTCCTAAGTGATTTATCACCATTTATTACAATATTATCCTCAATTTTTTACTTTTTTTTTTTAGTGAAAAGCATCTGTTTTCCTGTGTTTAATTGACTGATCATGAAAATGTCGAAAAAAAAAAAAGCTCACAGTAAAGTCAAAGGTTATTTTATCAAAATGGGGGAAAAAAGTGAAGAAAAGGTGACTTTTTCAGTAAAATATATCATTAACTGGACATAAACCAAGTGTGTCCATCCACTGTCATTGATCAAACTCCATTGGTTTTACTAGTGAATCAGTGTTTCCACGTTCACTACGGAGCCTGGGTCATATCTGATGAATATGAAAAGATGAAAAACTGCATTTTACACCAATTATTTACATGTAATTGATAGGATTAGTGCATCAACAGTTTGGATAAGTAGATGCTTTTGGTTGATGGTGGATGTTTGGGTCTTTATGGGTTAATTGTGTTAAATAATGTCAACAGTGCAAATCAGAAGAATCTATTTTTCTTCCAGGTGATCACTCTGGAGGGCTGGGTGGAGATCATGTATTACGTAATGGACGCCCATTCCTTCTACAACTTCATCTACTTCATCTTACTCATCATTGTAAGTACAGTTAAAGTTATTACTACGATTCCCTACATTCCTCTGAATGTAGGTGACACACAGCCAGCATCCAATGTGGTCTGGCATTAAAAAATAAATAAATAAATAAATAAAAAATAACTAATGAAAGTTAACTTGTGGTTAGAGACTCTGGAGATCAAACTCTCTTATAGCTTTTCCAATATCTGTACACATCAGTGCTATCGTGCCATCAATAAATTGGATGAGGATATTTCCTGAGTGGTGGTTTGAGGTGTTAATAGACTTGTGAAAATCAATAGAAGCATAAAGGAGTGACTACAATCAATGTTTGCAGGAGGGAGTTAGATGTAATGTACATAAATCTTTGATGGTGAGACATAAAAAAAAAGAAGAAGAAGAAGGACAGTTGAAACAAATCAGATGAAAACTTGTGTTGCAGAAACAGTCGCGTATTGGCATTATCAGGAGTTAGCTTATTGTTGTATGAAGCCAGATGGTGGCACAATAAAGGCTGTTTAATTCTCCTCTCCCATCCTACTGGCTGACTGTAAAATAGCATTCAGTCATTCTGGTTTGGGAGCAGATGTACAACTGAAGTCACAGATGTTGTACTTTCCCACCAGCAGGTGAACACAATAATAAACAGACATAAAGCCGTTTGTCAGTGATTCCAAAAAAGTCTGAATTAAAAAGAAAAACAGGTGAGGAAAGGAGGTGTGACATGACGACCATACACTTAAAGCTGGGGTTGAAGGTCACGGTTTCATGTTTTATTTTGTAATTTAAGTGAAGAATCCAGACTTCTGTTTCGGTTTTTGCCTCAGTTGAAAATCAGGAAAATTTCTTCAGTCGCTGGTGTTTGCAGAGATAAGCTGCTGTACAAAAAAAAAAATATATATATATCTGTAAGGTGTCATCTGATGGGAGGGGCTTAGCGTATAGAGGAAGATGATGTAGGTACTTCTATGAAACTGGTCCCGAAAAACAGGACAGTGTCGCTAAAAATTCAAATAAGCTGTAGACTAATGTTATGAATCCAGTTCAGAAGCACATTGGGTCTATTTTAAAAAGAAATATTCACTGAGGTCAAAGAGAAACAATTTTTCAGATAAAAGACATTTTTTTTATTGTTTTTATACCAAAATCTGCATGTAAGACATTAAAAAAGACATGAAAATTACACTCTACTATTCTTTTTATTCTCTCACAGGTACATTTTAGGAATCAAACTAATTATGCAAAAATGACCGCTGTTGCAAAATCACTCGTAATTTTTGTGTGTTTAAATGGGCGGGTTCTGTATGTAACGCCAGTGGACACGATGGGTTACACACAAAACCTGGAATAAGACTGAAATTCATAAAAAAAACCTGCATGTTTGGGAAAAAGAAAAACCACTCGGATCGACACATTTAACAGTGTCTTTATCTATATAAGACCATTTCAAGTGATGTTTTCCAGATCAAATGCACTGACACCTAGGCAGCTTTTCATGTCCCAATTTTAGTCACATTTTTGGCCCCAATATTTTATTAAAAATGCAGTAATTATGGTATGGCTCAGAGCAAAAGTAT
>JAPTYQ010000029.1:13446710-13461806 GCA_029814465.1 Ostorhinchus cyanosoma
ACACACACACACACACACACAAAACACCAATATTCCCTGAACAAACTACTACCACCAGCAGCTATTACTACTCCTCTGCACACCTAGGCTGCAAGGGGAATAGGGATTATACTAGAGTGTGTTGAGTGTGGACCATTAAACATGAACGGGATACAGGCAGTGTGGATGGTGGTGGGCCACGAAGTGAGCCAGAGGGCCACAGATGCTGTCTCTTACTGTAAATATTTTTTCATTTATGCTGTCATGTAACAACCAGCTCTGAACTTGAGGCAGTATTCAAATAATGAAGGGTTGGAAAATTGGTATAATGTCAGTGGGCAAACAAGGAAAACCAAGCTGTAATAAAAGGGGAAGATGAGAAGATGAGAAAGGGGTCAAAAGAACTGACCGCTTTACTATGTTTTCACCTCGTCAGACTGGAAATTACTGCGGAAAAGGGAGAAGGAGAGCAGTACAGGAGAAAGACACAGAGACTTGTGAGAAAAATAACAAATTTGCAAAGAAATTAAATGGATCGAGTGAAGGCAGAGACGGGAGATGTTGTGTGAAGGCGCACAGCGTGTAAATGTCTTGCCAAATTACAGAGAAAACACCAGCTTCAGCTCAGAGGGCTAAAATTGTTATGTGTGGTCACAGCCTGGGTGAGATATGTGTACTTCCTCCAGAAAACACTTGTCACTTTGATTCTGCTCTGACTGAACTCTACTGTGTGCATGTTCACCAGAGTGGAAAACCACAGGAATAATGCTCCAGAAGAGAGGGGAAAATGCCTAAAATAACATAAGTTAGATGTATCCACTTAATCTAATTGTTTATTTATTATTTATTCTAATATATTTTCACTTTGAAATTTAATGGAAGTGGGAATATTTTCATGGTTGGTAACATTAAACACCAGAATCAGCAGGGGGGACATTTTTCCCCCTAGCATTTTCAGAAGCATGTTAAAATAAAACATCTACATGGCTCATGACTTTTCCTAAAATGGGTTTATTAATCATCTAGTGGCTTATGGGGGAAACAGAATAATGTTTTGCTCTACATTTGCACCTCATCTGGTTGCCTAGCAGCACCAACGCCCTGTGATCCACAGCCATCTAAGACAGACTTCTGTATATAATCTGATATTCCTGCTTGTTTTATCTCTGTTTGACGCTCAGCTCTGATAGATGTCCCTTAAAGTGATGCCCAAAATTATTAGAACACCCAATAGATCTCTAAATATCGACCTTTTCTTGCCTCCAAAACATGATTTAATTTCTTAACGTTCGTGAAATATGCAGATAGTTGCTATGAGCACAAGAAATATCAGATGAGTCCAACAGTTTTTATCTTTAATATTTACTTCATGAGTAGGGTAGGCCTTGTACGTTTTTAAGTGTCACGCAGCTGTGCTCTAAGATTCGTGCATCACCATCAGTTTACCCACCATCACACCTGACAGTGATGGTAAAAGGAACGTGGCCTGTTCTGTGATGGAATGATGATTGTATGACGCTGACAGTGAATTAGGCCGTGCTTGTTTTTGTAACGAGAATGATCAAAATCTGCTTATGATTAATATATTCTATGGTTTATACAGCATAATTATGAGTTTGTAGATTTTTCATTCATTTTGGCCAATTAAATTAAAAACAACTGCCACTTTTTATGAAACCTCTTTTATATGCCTGGTGTGCTAATCATTTTATTCACCACTGTAATTGGTAGAATACAATGTGTTTATGAGAGAAAGAGAGCTCCATCCATTTCTAGTATGCATTATCCAAAATTAGTTTTCTTCTGCTACACTAATTCAATTATTTCAATGTGTTCATTGTTTTTGTTGATGCAAATGTCTTTGTTGGGGAGGTATTTTGAAATATTTGACCTTATCGTTCTGCATAAAAATAAAAAAATAAGCCTAAGCCTTAGTGCAGTTTGATAAAAATGCACAATAAAATATCACAGTAAACACCACAAACTCATTAAATCTGACTCTGTTCAAAGTTCTCGCCAATATGAAATATCACAAACTTCTTCACTAATTTTAAGTCTTATGTTTCTTTTGTATTTTTCAGATTGTGTATCATTAACCTGCTGTTTGTTTATTCTGTTTGACCAAGTATTTACCAATAATTTTTCTTCTTCTCCTCCTCTTCGCTCCTGTCCGGACCTCCCCTCACCTCCTGCTTCTTCAACACCAGGATACATTGCGGGAGTGTCCACCAGACCACGGCACTGATGTGGACTATGCCTGCAATCCGAGCCTTCAGTTTATTTCGCCCATGTACTTTGTCTCCTTTGTGCTCACCGCCCAGTTCGTGCTCATCAACGTGGTGGTGGCTGTGCTGATGAAGCACCTGGACGACTCCAACAAGGAGGCCCAAGAGGAGGCGGAGATGGATGCAGAAATTGAGCTGGAGCTAGCCCAGGGCACCCTCTGTTGCATGGGCGCCCCCGGCTGCGGGGGTGGGGGGGTGGAAAAAGGACTTGTTGCTGCCGGGTTGGGGCCTGGAGGCACCGCAGCAGGAAAGGACAGAGGAAGCATGAGAGGAGAGAGGGGAGATGGAGTGAGGAAGATTCGACATGCGGCCTCCACAGCGCCGTACGGTTCCCAGGACTCCAGCCGGACCCTCTACTCACCAGCACAAGTGAGTGTGTGTTTGTGTGTATTAGCATGTTTGTTTGCAGAGTGAGTGAAAAGAGGTGGAGTGTGTGCAAGCGCAAATATATTGAGCTGACCTGCAGGATTGAAAGTAGAGGTCATCAGGGCTTTTATTATTGTTGATGGATGTCAAGGTTCATGCGGTAATATATTTTAATCCATAAGGCTGCTCAGAAAATGCGGTCAGAAATGGACTTTTCCCAAAGTGGGTCATAGGGTTTAACTTAACCCTACAGAGATTGTCTCAGTGACTAGAGATGCCTTCAGCTGGTGTTATAGGGCTGCAGCAGTTTATTTTGAAGATAGATTTACCTCATATTTTACACAAATACATTCATAAAGATGACAGCAATGCCCACACATACTCATTTATTTTCTTAATAGCATTTATGATCCTGCACATATGCAATTCCCAACTAAAATGGTAAAAAAGAAAAATAGATAACTCTCCCCCAAGCCATTTGTATCTTCATACTCAGGAAATATAGCGTGTTTCATCCATGTTTAAGTAAAAAGGCAAGGGAATTTCTAGATTTAGTCTCTGCACCTTTATTTCTTGCCCCAAGTGATCAGGTGATCCTTATTATTGAGTCCAATGCGATCAGATTTTTTCCTGTACATAACTGTTCTGTATTTTCCCATATCTTGGCCGTGTCTCAGGTATTTCATTGAGCTCATTTAAAGCAGTAAAACTAATGGCCACATTACACTAACAGCAGGTTAATTAACAGTATGTGTCTGTGAGAGCAGCTGTGTTTTGTATGAAATACTAAATAGGATCAGATACAAACATACAGTGAGAGATATTTGTCTTTAAGTCTTCTGTTCTGTGTCTCTGGCTTTCTGTCAGCTTTCTTTTCTTTACACAGCATTGATGCATTAGTTCATGCAGAGAAAATTACATATTTGGTGCGCGTGCTGGAAAAGCACAAAAGAAGTAAACAATACGCAGTGATTTTTGCACAGGGTTAAAATTGTGCTGACTTGAAAGAAAGAATTGAGAATCATTGGCATATTTCTCTTTTGTGTAGCGACAGCCACTTTCACATGATTACACATCCTTTTGACAATATCTTTACGGTACATTTAGACTTTTTTCCTTTTTTTTTTTTTTTTTTACAAATTGTGTAAATGGAAGGAATAGAGAGTAAAAAGGCAAATAACAGTGAAGGAAAAGAGAAACATCAAGCACTAGGGGAACTGTGTGAGAAAAATGATTAATGTGGATGTAGAAACATTGGGGGGACAATTAAAAACATTTTTACACATCAAGCCAAATTCATAAAATAGATGGATTAAGGTAATATATTTTCATTTTACTGTTGACAGTCTGTTTTTTTTTTTTTTTTTCTTGCTCTCCAATATCATAGTCATAGTAAGGTACACCCACATTGTCAGCAAGGAGAGAGAAATTATAATGTCTTTAAAAAAAAAAAAAACTTTCTCCATTTAAGCTTTATTAAACTTAAAGTAATCACAAGAGACTATGTGAGTTTGGAGATGTTCAGTATAGTTTCCATTTTTGAAATGATAATTTTGCTGTCTACATTTGTGTGTGAGACCAGTTACTCCTTTTTACTCACAGTCTGACAGAAAAGACACACATTCATTATGAAATCACTAATGATAGTCTGACATATGCACACACACAGACGCACACAGACACACACATGGAGATGACTCATCGGCTGCCATGAAGACTTTCACCTTTGTAGAGCTAAACTTGGCTGCATGGAGCCATTTTTAGCTCACTGTTGGCTGACAAAGGAACTTAATGCAGACCAGGGAGAACACACTGGCAGCATCCTTCCCCCTTCTTTCTCTCTCTCTTTTTCTCTTTCTCCTTCTCCATCCTGATCTTTCCTCTGTCTCTCAAGTGATGCAATAAGGGATCTAGCAAACCGACAATTTATTCTGAGCACAGGTTTTGGGGTTGGAGTGTATATGTGTGTGTGCATTAAGCCAGTCTCACAAGTCCTCGAACCAAAACACTGTCACATTTTCCAGGGCAGATTGAAACATGGGTTTTACGATGTCAGATGATTTAAGTCATCCATAAAATTGATGTAGTGTATATGTACCTCAGGAGGTTAATAGAGTCATAGATTGAGAGTTATTTCAAGAAAGATTGGATCAACCTTAACTTATATATTCTGTCACATCTCATGTTATACACTCAGAAAGTAATTTTTTTGGCAATATGGTGAAACGTTGGCAATATATTGCATATGTACTAGAGGAGAAACTGTAGAAGAAGCAGCAGACGCATAGAAGAAGAGAGAGCAAGGGACTAAGAGAGGAGAGATAATAGCCAAGCCAGTGACAGTCAGATAGAGGCAGTAATTAATTTCAGCGCTCTCCTCTCTCTCTCTCTCTCTCTCTCTCTCTCTCTCTCTCGCTCTCTTTCTGTCTCTGGCTCTCTCTCTCTATCTCTCTCTGTCTCTCTCTCAACTTCCATCCCCTGCAGACGTCCCTATTGTTGTCCACTAATACAGTTATTAATGGAGGCCAGCACATAGGCCACTACAGTCAATCAAACATTATTTTATAGCTTTTTAAGGCTTCATACCGACATAGAATGAACTATCTTTGTACTGTCTGCATCAGTGTGTGTGGTGAAAGAGAGTGGTGTTTTGTTTTATATGTATATATATATATATGTATATATACAGTATGCATGCATTAAAAGAGCTGGATAAGGCAGAGTCAGCCTTACTGCCAGTTTGTCTTTCTGCCAAGATGTGGCACAGCAAAAAGCTTCTATCCATGTTTCATAAACCAGCAAGACTAGGTATATTTATATTTCTGGGATACAGTAACCCATCTCTTGAATTCTCAGCCCCCTCGTTTTAGAAGTATGACCAGTGAGTGATTGTAATATAACAGTATGAGTCAGTAATGTGCGTTTGCATAACACATCTAAGTATAGTCCTATAAGTGGCATTGTAGAACTACGTTGAGAAAATAGGCATGTGTGGGGATTGAAGAGGAGTGACCTTGTTTTACACTGTCTTTTGGTATATCTGCTGATGTAATGTAGTTATTTTGGCTGTTATGAATGTGCTACAGCCACAATGCATTCAGTTCATTGTGAAATACTCAGCCCTGCCAAGAAGCACAGAAATCATTGTGAAAGTACCTTCCTTTTGCTGTCAGTAGTTTTGCTTTTCCAGATTGGTTTTCCCAAAAAACAGTCTGGCAGATGAGACTCAAACAAGGAGTAATCATTTAAGTTGCAGAAAAAACCTTGTCTGATTTAGTCTAAATGGCTCTAAAGCTAATAATATCCAGAGCATAAAGCAAATGCTTAACTCTTAAATTGTTTCAACAAGGTATTGAACAGCCTAATTGAGGTGATATATCAAATGTAATTGCACCGCTCTCGCTGCTCAAGGCTTTGATAGTAAAATTATGTGTTACTTGGCTAATGAGGGTTTGGAGTCATATTATCGAGGTACTATTTTCCAAAAGTGTTTAGCCCTGAAGGCCAACAAAGAATGAGTTGATTTGTTCTGGTTTATTTGTACATTGTACATAACAAGAGAGTGCTTGAGAAATCAATATTTATAAAATGTAAAACCTACAAATGAATGAATGAGTGAATATTCACATGAGTGACTGGGTGCGTTTCTGTAGGAGTGTATGAAAAGTGTAAAAGCATAGCTACGTGTACACACGGGCATTTTTATAACCCTTGATGACGGTGTATGCATTTCCCTGCGTGTTCTTTGTCCTCGCATGTCCGCATGTGCACATGTTTGCGCCTGCGTGCAAATCCGGTCTGCCGGCCTGCGTCCCGTGTGTATGTGTCCGTGTGTGTGTGTGTGTGTGTATGTGTTCCAGGAGAGCCAGTGGCTGGACAGCGTATCTCTCCTGATTAAGGACACTTTGGAGGGGGAGATGCTGATGATCGACAACCTCTCTGGTTCTGTCTTCCACCACTACTCCTCTCCTCCACCCATCTGCAAAGACTGCAAGGGCCACCCACAAGAGGTACCACCCTGAATGCACGTGAACATGCAAATAAATGCAGTACAGATACCCACATTCAGGGAGCAGATGTTACATACTGTTGGGTGACAAATTAAAAAAAATAAACTGACATAACATTTCTTAGTAAGGCGTAGGGTCACCACATGTCAGCAGATATGCCTTGGCATTGATTTCACACATCTGTGAGCTCTGCTGGAGTGGTGAAACGCCATACTTCCAAAAGACATTATCTCGCTTGGTGTTTTGATGGTGGTGGTTGAGATCTGGTGACTGTGAAGGCCATAACATATTCAAGTCATTTCCATACTCTTTAAATCATTCAGTGAATCCTCAAGCCTTGTAGAAGGAGGCATTTATCATCCTAGAAAATGACATACCCATTTTATTTTTTTTTTACTTTAATTTGTCACCTCACTTAGATGGAGAGACCACTGAGCTCCACAGGCCCAGTAGTCCCAAATATCTCAGAATTACAAAGTATTTTAAGAAAGAAAAACTCAAAGGAGGAAAACTCTTCATGAAGAGCAACAACTCTACTGACTTTTGAAGAGAATAACAAGTGAATTTGATGCTTTTCTTGCTGTTTGAAGCTGCAACTTCTCAGTCATAGAGAGAGAGATGACCCGTTCCCACTTGACCACAAAACAGCCAGCCTGAAACATAAATTGAAAACTGAGTGGACATGGTGAATTTGGAAATGCCATGGTTTACTTGTTCTAGTCATTTAATGACCTGCTATGCTCCTGATTCAGCGAAACCAGGCTTAGACGTCCGAGCTTTTTCATCACAGTGGAGGTAGAACACGCCACCTTTGAAGCTTTGATATACATTAACAAGGTCACAAAAGTGACAGATTTTAATCATTACTGCTTAAGCTGCATTTTCTTCCTGACCATTAAATGGAATTTTCAAGAATAAATTTTGCACAGTGAGCACATTTGTAAACATAACAATTATTAGAAAGTCTTATGTGCACGGCAGGTTAGGCAGCCCCGAAGCCATTTAAATCCATTGAAGATTGACGGACTTTAATGTCTTGATAGCTTTTCAGTCCTGTGTCCAAAAGACCAAATATACTGACAAGTGTGGACCTCTCGACTGATTCATACTCTGAGATGCTTGGTATATGCCCTGAGGTAATAGATAAAACAAGCTCACTGTAAAGACCCAAGTGTTTGCTCATATACATAAGCTGTGTCAAATTGTAATTTAATACTTTCTATCATGCACACATAAACTTCATACACAAACTGCGCCACATATACATTCATTCATATACATTCAAATTTGCCATCATCATCTTGAATCAGATTGCTTGTGTGGAAACAGAAACATGCAGTTGCACATACTTTTATTGGAATATGTAAAACACACGAGATGTTACACATCACACAAAGCACTCTGAATGGAAAGTGTTGTTGAAGGTCATGTATTAAAAAAAAGTGCAGTTATGTCATAGTATAACAGGTGTTTCAACTCAGACAAAACACAAAGCCAGTAACACAAAATAATGTCAGCTTTCCATATGTGTGGAAATGTGGGGGCTCATTGCATGCATATATATATATGTATCATGATATCATGCATGCACGCATGCACCAACAGTCCTTTATCTGTGTGTTTTTAGATATTTTGTATACAAGAGATCCTGCATAAAAGATACACTCAAACATTCTGTCCTGTGCCAGTGTTGTCCATCACAATGACAAAGTGCAGCGGGTCAGCTCAAAAGAAGCAATAACTGGGCTCAACATCTCCTCACCTGTCAGTCCTGCTTTCTGCCTGTCTGCAAATGCTGTCAAACCATCAATCTTTCCCTCCTCTTTTACATGCTTACCTCTTCCACCTGCCGCTCCACTCTTTTAGCTATGCCTCTATCTATCTCTGATTTACTGTACCCGATCAGTGCTATCCTCCCTCAGTTTCAGAGAGAAAGAGGGAAAGAGAGAAGCAAAGAGACAGAAAAAGAAGGGCGGGTGTCTTTCACTGTACAGTGTTGCTGCTGAATACTGAAGTGCGATGTGTGTGTGTGTGTGTGTTTGTGCGTGTGTGTGTGTGACAATGGAAATAGTGCTCCGTAAGGACTTAGTTATCAGCCACAGCTTGAGACTGACTTGAGTCTGCAGGAAACAGTTCAATGGAGCAGCGAAGCCCTTTGCCATTCATTCGGATGCAAGCATAAACAAACTTTTTGAAGTGTACAGCATCATTTCCCCTGAAACTATTTTTGGAACAATGCCATCATAGCAGGTGTTAAGTGAACTTAGAAAACTGCTTTTAAAGTATGCAGTAAATCTAGTTTATCTGTGTAATTCAGCTACTCTAAAAAATAATATTACGTGGTAAATAGTGAAACTAAAGATTTGGAAAAACATCAGCAGGTCTCCAGGTCAAAGATCTGTGTAAATTGCACATATGGTAATTACTTATCCTTGATTGGCAAGAGGGTTTTTTTAGTTGTTGCAAATCTACATTCATGCTAGCACACTGTAGCAGTGTAAAAAAAAAAAGAAAAATGCATATTTAGAAGGTGTATGCACCCCTCAGTTGGCTGCTGTAGGTATGGATTCTGCAAAAGCAAGAGTAAAACAAATGATTATGTGTTTAAGTTTAAGGCAGTTGGACCCAATCCATAGTACTTATAAAAGAACCACTATATAATAGCCTCATATAAAACAATACATTAAACATACTGCTACACTTGTTTATTCAAGTCCAAGCCAACAGTAGAAAGTATGAGTGTATTTGTTTGCAACTATGAGCTTATAGGTAAATGAAAAACTAGCAACATTAAAGCAAGACTGAAGGCAGCAGAAGTTATATAAAAATGTTGTTTGTAATGTGAAGTGTTTCCATTGAATTGCACAGCAGCTCTTTCCTTTTTTAGTTGTATTTTTGCATGTCCTCAGTATTCAAGCTGAAGGCTAACACTGCCACTCTCAATAGGTTTGCTTTTCTGCCACTCAAGGGTGTAACCACAGTGACCTCTTCCCACTGCAACAGTCACACACATAGGCTCTATACAGGAGGGAGGGGCTAGTGGTGTGCTTGAACAGTATTGGGAGTTGCGTGTTGTTCCATGTATGCTCACATTGCATGAATTCTGCAATGTGTCCATGTGCTATTAGTCATGCTTGTTTTCTTGCTCAGTCACACACTTCTTTTCTGGTTGCCTCCTGGTGGTACTGAATAAAACAATACCTCACCTCCTGCCTCACTACTCTCTAAAACTGCGGCGGATGCTCTCAGATGTTCTTGCATGAGTCCCGTTCTTATTAACGAAGCTTTCAGTGTGTCTGCTGCTACCTTGGAAGCAACTGTGAAGCAACTGTTCCTGTAACTACTATGTTCTAGTCATTGTCCTGGGAGGCACAGCCAGGGATACAGTAATAAAAAGACTTTATTTTTTTTTCTCACCTGTCATTAAATGGGACCAACAATAACTTGCAGGGACATTTTAGTAGCTATTTACAGTTCACCTCTGGAATACAGAGCAAGTTAGTGGATGTGGGTCACACAGAAGCATTAGCGAGGGCCATTATAAGGACGTACCACTAAAGAAACTGCAAAGTGATCCTTTAAACGACTGGGTTGCGTTGCTGTGCTTCCTCCGCTGCTCATTCCCTTGCCTCATCTCACCACTCTCTCTGACTCCTTCCTTCTTTGCCTTCGAGGCCTGGGCAGTTGTTGGTAATTTACTGCTTCATATCAGCCATGACTCTTGTTCTATGACTTTTTTTTTATTTTTTTTTTTATCTTTCTCACCTACGGAAGCATGTTAGCTAGCAGGCCTCACTCCATTGGATTTCACTCGGCCGTTTTAAGTACCCTTTATAGTTCTGTTCTCTCTGGTTTTTTTATTGCTTTGTCTCTTTAAAACTACACTGCTTGAGCTCATCATAGAACCCAGAAATTCCTCTCCAGCTCACTGTGTGTTTCGAAACTGTGCAAAGAAAAGTGTCTGTTGAAAAGCTTGAGCTCACAAGAGACTCATGCGGTGATAATTTAGAACCAATTCAATAGCCATATGGGCTGAGTTACCTGCAATCCTGATAAAAGAATCTTAACTGGAGCCAATGTTGGAACAAATGAAACAGAGAGAGCTTGTAACAGTCAGGGTAATTGTTGTCACTTTCTTTTTATACTGTGTTTAGTAAAGGTGTCTGCTGAGGATTGCTGTATGTGTCAGAGAAAAATAGGCACTCAGGGACACTGTTACCATACACATGTCAAAAACCTAATAATGCACAGTCGTATCGTGAGCTGGCTGGTAGAATTATGAGGTTCTGCGGTCACTACAGCACCATGCCTGATGGGGAAAATCATGTCCTCATTCTTTATTTTATGCATACATACATACATATATACATAGATAGATACTGCAAGTGCACACATACACGCTTGGATGTCTGCCTCTCCCTTTGTGGCACTGGAAAGCATTTGTTCAGTTTATGATGACGAAAGAATGTGATTACGTCTTGAAAACTCTCATCCTGTTTTCTTTACAAACAGGTGCCACAGCATTATGGCCACTTTGAATTGTCAGCATCTGGTGAAGCGTATCGAAGCTTGGTGGAGGTTTTATCTATCTTGTCTACATGGCTCATATTGGCCTATGAGAGATACTGTACAAACAAAGGAATCATGAGGAAAATGTCTCAGAAACTGTGTTGCTGATTCTTATCCCTAAATGTAATATCTACTGTACGTTAACAAAGATGTGATACTGCAGTCATGGTTGTTATGCATTGTAGAATAAATAATGTATTATGTTGAGCGCTTAGCCCCAGTGAACCCATGTTGTTGGTGTTAATATTTGTCATCTGGCAGTGACAGGAATAACTAAGGTACGTTCCTTGCAGCAGATCAGGATGGCAGAGATTGAGCTGGCGTCGCTGAAGTCGGATCAACAGTCAGACAAGTCCTCATCCCCTGTCCTGCCAGATGACCTCAGCTTGGACGAACACACTGCCTACCAGCTGCTGGCACGAGATGGAAAGGTAAGTTACATCTATATTATTTTATAAGATTTATACATTTGGACATAAGGAGTCCATGGCATTAAAATGGTTGAATTGTAGGAATGGGCATAATAAATGCTTTAAGCAGAATAATCAAGTCAGTTATGATATCATTAACACGTGCCCTTCACCTAAATCAAATAAGATTAGTACCAAAAACTGACCAAATCAAGGACTAGTGAACGACAAGTACACCATTTAAACACTTTTTTTTCAGATTTTAATTAACACACGCGGAGCTCGATTCCCTGAACATTAATTCTGCATCTCTATGGAGTAAAACTATTAACTATGTATGATTAGCAGATGGAGGAAAAGTGACATCACCGTTGGTTTCTGGAATGCCATTTTGAAGTGATTTGGCCTTCAATATGTTGGGTTTGTGTAGCCAGAAGTGACCATATTTGAATACAAAGAACAGAACTATGGGAGCCCATTGAGCTCTAAGGGGTAAGAGGTGAGGTAATGCTAAGTATGAGTAGACTAAAAAAGGTAGAACAGAAAACTACCTCAAGCATTGCATATAAAGTCAGTTTACAGTCTTGATAGTGGAACATAACTATAATGTCCTACTAATACAAATTCAATGTACTCAGCAAATGAGCAAGTAATCTGTCAGTCAAAAGACCTGAAGATCCAGGTAACAGATAATTAAAATATGCATCACTAGATCATTTATTATCAACTAAAATAAATGAGACTAAAATGAGTCCTAGCAAAGAACTGTTTGATGTCGTGTTTTCAGATAGATGTTGGGTGTAAGTCTAGGAGAGCCAGGGCTTTTTAGAACCACCTCAGTGGACGTCAGTGGTATTACAACTTCAAAACACTTCATGAGAGCTTTATTTTGGAGCTGAGGTCTTTGCCCCTTGAATATAACCTAAATATTATCTCTCATCATCCCCAAAAAAGTGACGCCTCTTGTTTTGACTAATGGACGGTTTACTTATTCATTCACGTTCTTACCAAATAAGTGTTTGTCAAAACTGCCCATTTTCCGAATGTTTACAGTGATGGTGACTCTGAAAACACTAACATGCAAATAACATAGATATAAATAAATAAAATACCAACAACAAATCTTATCCAATCTTTACCTCTTCGACTTATCTTGTTGCGTCTCAGTCCCTCCTACCAGACATCTGAGCGGAAGAGTCAAGGACACGTGAGGAGGGAGGAGTTGAAGCAAGAGACAATTAACAAAATGAGACATCCCTGCCTCAGAGCTGTCATTTTAAATAAGTGCTGGTAAAATTTATATATGTGGAACAGGGGTATCCACTGTCTATTATCTTGTCGCCACTGTATTCATCAAAAGAACAGAATATTAATCATGAAAAGTGTTAATTCACTTGTAATTCAGTTCACAACATGACACAATGTGACAAGTAGGACATCAGATGTTCCAGTTACTAACATAACTCTTGAATAAAGTCTCACAAGTGGACAGATATTGTGCTTCTTTTAAACATTATGTACATTTTAGAAGCTGAGATATCCTTAATGAGTTCACACAGGGGGGCAGTGTCAGGGTTGGGCAGTCACACTTTTTCTAAAGCCACTACATCTGCTAAAATGATGACTATCTCAGGAGTCATTTGCATTTCTGTGTAAATACATTTGAACGGACAATATAGCACAGGCTGCACCACAAATTTCACTACGCACACTTCTTTAGGCGTGGCATTTACATTATACTTCTACTCTGTCTTACTATGCTAACACTGGCACACACACATAGTGATGTTTTCATATATTCATTCCAAGAAGCACAACGCAAATGACTGATTATAAAGTCTTTTTCATGGCTATCCTGTTGGCACTCTGGTGAATTACAGCCATAAACCTTAAATTCCAAAGGCCCCTTTATCTCTTTCTCTCCGTATATCACTAGTAACTATCTTGTCTTTGAAGAAGCCACATTCTTTTCCCACTACAGACCTTCTCATGAATAAATCTTTGCACCAGACTCTCTTGTTGAAATCCTGGGTGGTGCTCATGCCACTCTCTCTCTCTTGCACCCACTTCCTCCTGTTCGATTTTATCTTTTATGCTTCTTCTTTCTCACTGTTACCCCCTCCGGTAATTGCACACCTTCCCTGCACCTCCCTGTAGCCATCCTATCTCCACCCCTTATCATCCGTCCTTCCTAGATATCCTCCTCTGTAATGGGGTAATGCTCCTTGGTTCTGGGTAGCCAGATAAGCCTGCAATCACCAAGCATGGCTGTGAACCGCTGCTCATTAGACGAAAGGGGGAAGAGGGGGAAGGAGGGGAAGACAGAAGGTGAGAAAGCATCTAAGGTTAGGGATTTTATTTGTCAAGTATCGTTCGGTGCATGAGGGTGTTGTTTGGATGTTTGAAAAGCACTGAATGAATTGCAGGTACAATCCAATTCTAAAGGCGCCAAAGTGTTCCCACAAACACACACAAATGGTTCCACAGTCACTATATCATGGTAATTAACACATAAAAGGTAAGAGCACAGAAACATGAAGGCCTTAATCTGGCTACTATTGCAGCGATTCACAAGGACAATTACAAGCAAACATTATTGTTACAATACATAACATTAACACAAACATAACACTGTCTTTCAGCTTATAATCAGCTCTTAACTAGCTCTAAAATGAAAAGCCTAAGGGAAAATGTAAATCAGAGGCAGTGTTTGAAATCTGCAGGATACCTGAGGTGCTGCTTTCTTCTCTACTTATTTTCTACCATCCTTGAACTCAACCAGAAATACATAATGACCCTTTACAGAAGAAATAAAAGCTGTTTCAACAGAGATTCGACTATATTGGCAATCAGAAGACCTCTCATTATGCATCTGTGTGTGTTCACACTGCACCAAACATCGCTGGTGTAATACTGGCCCAGTGTGGGATTTTTAGATAGCATCCCAGAGTTCTGTGATCCAGGGCATGACACAATGGTGTTGGCATCTAGTGTAACATAAACATACACTTTGGCAGTATGATCACATCCAATGGTGTAGTGGTCCCTGGAGAAGTGGGTAAACTCTCAACTTTTGCCTTTTTTTTTAGACTTGTCCAGAAAAACACCCTGTTTTAGAAACAGTGACATGTTAGATTACTTATTTAGTTTACCCAAAAATCCATCAGTAATATTTGCTCACTATTATAAAATTATCATGACTTGACCAGGAGCAGTTTGTAGACATTACTGTTCACACTAGCAGCTGCATGAATGTAAATGTATTCAACATGAGGTAAACAAAGGATAGTGTTAGCCTTTCATAACGTTAGCCTACTCACAAAGTTAAACTATTGGCCAAAAAATTTCTTCTCCTCTAAATCTGCAGTAGTTAAAAACAGTGACTCATTTGGAAATCACCTTCAAACTTACCTCAGAACGATGGATTCTATGAAAGTAGGTTCTCTCAATATGTGTCACTCACTTGAAAGACGATTA
>JAPTYQ010000029.1:13504254-13519952 GCA_029814465.1 Ostorhinchus cyanosoma
GAAGAACTAGGGTATGTAAACTTATGATCAGGGTCATTTGGATAGTTTCTGTTGTCAGTATGATTTAAAAAGAACAAGCACATTTTATTTATAATAAATGTCTTCACCAAACCACAAATGAAATAAAAGTTTTTGTATTATCATTCATATTCTATGAAAAATGACCAAAGCATCACAAATTCTGCTAGGGTATGTAAACTTATGAGCACAACTGTGTTAACATCCAGTTTCGGCCTCAACGACACAGTTCACATGCAGAAGGGAGCAGGTGGGTTTAAGAATGGAACAATATTTGATAGAGTTCAATGACTTAAGACTTAACAATAATATAAGAGGTGTCCAAAAACTGTATAAGTGAAAGAACCATTTTTGTATTATCATTAATATTATCAGAAAAATGGCAAAAAAAAAAATAAAAAATCTGAAATTCTTCTAGGATATGTAACCACGTGACTAAATTTCTCTTTTATTATGGGGTCTAAAAAGCTGGTACCCACTTTCATAGAAACACCCATTTAATACAAAGCAGTTTTGAGTTTTAGCCGTACTGTCATCACTCCCTTCTATCTCTGCATCACCTGTTATGTAAATCATATTTCAGTGGAATATTAGCAGCATAACTCAATGAAGAAGAAAGGAATACCGTACTGGCAGCAGCAGCAGCAGCAGAAATGGCAGATGCCTTTAGGGAAAATTATATTTGCTATCAGAACCTGAGTGACAGCTGACATAAGCCGTGACTGTGTGTTTGGAGGTTCGATCATTAATCAGACTGCACGGCTACAGAGCTGATGAATTGCCTTCTCTACTGCATAATCTACATGCTGCTTTCCCTCTCGACCTTCAGTTGAGATTGACTGTGCGAGAGAGGGTAAAAGTAGAGAAAGGAGAAGACAATCTATCTCCATTATCCTTCTTCACCCTGGTTATTTAGCATCGCATCAGGATGACTCCCTCCATTCTCTCCCCTTGTTTCCTGCTCTGCCACGTTTTTCATTTCCCCTGTCTTTCCAGCTCCCTGTGTTCCTGTTGTTTCTTCCTTCTGTTTTGCCACTAGCGGCAACTCTCACCCTGGGGAAATACTGCTCTCCTAATGACACATACGGATAGTGTGTGTGTGTGTGTTGCAGTAGAATGGGATCTTAATGTTGCCTGAGTGAGCTCCTATTCTCAGGCTTCTTTCCACATTCCTGTTGTGTGAGTTTGACTGCAGTAATAGACACAATATGTCTCAAGCAATACTGTATCTGCACATTTCTAACACCTACTGTCTCACTAGGATGTAGTCTGGACTTGCTTTATAAAAAAAAAAAAAAAAAGTAGGTTTACACTGCCTCCTGCTGGTCCAAAAAAAAAAAAAAATCAAAGTTACACTAAATTCTCAAATATGATTTATATAGCAACCAAATTCAATTCATCATTCCCTTCTGTGCCATAAATCTAGCTCATTATCACACCATTCCCCCCCCCCTCCTCCCCAAATGAGAACTGTGCTTGGCTTGAACCAGAGCCTCCCTCCATGGGTCATTGTTCCATATTTCAGCTCCTGTCCCAGAAGTTAACAGACCATCTACAGCCCACCTGCTTCTTTGGTGTTCTGGGGAAAGCGTGAGAGGGAAAAAAAAAGAAAAAAAAACGCCGGGAGGCTCTGATGACGACAACTCGGAGTAAGACTGAGCAGCAGAGGTCACAGCTGGGATGGTTCACCTGCATATCAGAGCACGGTTGTGTGTAATTGGTGGATAATTTGCTTGTGGGGTACACAAACACCCAAAGGTAATTATTTCTCAAACACATATTTAACTGTAGCCACACAAAGTAAAACTGCTATTTCCCTGCTGACAGAAATGTGTCAAAGGACAAAAAGCAGACATTGTTTTTGTGAAGAGATAAAATGCGTTCATGATGGCATTGAACAACTAGTAATGAGGATGATTTTTCTCATTTTATTATTTAGCAATTGGCTTTTTTTTCCTTTTTTTTTTCATTAAGCCATCTCTAATCTAATTTACAGTATGAATTTCTTATCGACTTGTAAACTAAATGAAATCCCACTATTTGTTTCATTAAAATAATACTCTTTTATTTATTAGTTTAAAAAATGAGTGGGATCGACTCCCTTAATAAATGTGTCCAATTGGATTATTTTGAGTGAGATACAGACATTACAGCTTTAAACACATCTTTTTTTTTTTTTTTTTTAATTCAAATTTTTATTCAGAACAATCTCAAAGGATATTATACAGAACATCACTGGTACAAAGTACACTGTTCTCTTTTTTTTTTTTTTAAGAAAAAGGGTCTCAATAATCACTGAAATGAAGAAAAAGAGAAAAAAGGAGTAATCTAAATAACGTAAGTAATTGGATAATTATAATGATATTAATAAGCTTCTAGGAAATAAGACAAAGAAAATGATCCATAATTACATATAAAAGTATACACAAATAGTAGTATTTATAATCATAATAGCAAAAAGTAAATACATAAATAAAATAACAGAAAAAGTAATAATAATGATAATAAATTGAAGGAGTTAACAGTGAACATGTGCATTAAGTATTTGGATATTCAACTACAAAAAGCAACTTAAACACATTTAATCATAAATATATATAATATATATATAATATACCATATTATCCAAAATCCTCTTTCCATAGAAAATTTAAAAAAGCATATGATTGATGTAGAAAACTTTCACTTACATATCAGCGATAATATTAATTTTCTGATAAGAGAGAATTAAGCGTCTTTGTTTTGTCAGTAGGGGTTCACACTCGTAAACATGCACATGCATCGCACCCCAAAATGTATCTTTTGCCTTTAACCATCACTAGATCGTGCATGCATCACATACTGCATACTAGAAGCAGTGGGGTGGTAATATCAGGTGCCTGGGGAGCAAATGGGGGGTTAAGTGCCTTGCTCAAGGGCACATCAAGCCAAGAACTCTCCACCAGTCCAGGGAATCGAACTGGCGACTCATCGGTCACAAGCTGACTCTCCAGCCATCGAGACTGACAATGTAGAAAAAATAATGACTTAAGCAATCCATATGGAACTTTTAATGTTGTAATGCTCTAAATAACCAACTCATTAGGAGTAAATAAAGCAGAAGTTTGAATGACACCGCGCACCAGAGCTTTAATAACACCTCTCCTTTATTGCATGCGAATACTGTTGTTTGACTGAAAGCTGATTAGATATGGATCTGAAAGACTGTCCTGACCTCTCATAATGTCACATGGGCTAAATGTCAACAGCCTAACAGGTAGTTTGCATCTCTGCTTAATTTCAGACGGTGCCTGATGTATGTGTGGGCTGTAAACCCTGGTATTACACCGGCCCGGGTGCCTAGCAGCTATTACACTCAAATGATGAACTCTAACAAACTCCTGCTGCTTTCTCCACAGGGATCTGGTTTGGAAAGGTCAGAACCAGGCCTGGTATGTGGGCAGTGTTACAGACACATGCTGTATTGATGGAAATGAAGGGGGGAACTATTCATTTGAGATTCTGTAAGAGCTGAATGCCACCCTAAGTGACAATCCAAAATCAAAGCGTTTGGTGGTAAAAAAAATTATACAACCTAACAATCTTAACACAAAGCTGGTCAACATATTTATAACGGGACATTGTTTTGAGCCGTGGCTGCGATGTGGTTATACTGGCTCTGATAATTTGTGAGACATTTGTAGAGCCAAGTGTGTACCAAGAAGCTTTAGCTGTTATACATTAATTAAATGTTCAATTACTAAGGCTTACAAAGCAGGTGGCAGTCATCCAGGTTGGCATTTGTATTCATGTCTGTGGCCTGCTGGGTAAGCAGAGGAGTACACTCATGAAGTATTTTCCCTAATTAAGATTATGAAGCTGAACGGCCATTTAAAAAAAAAAAAAAAATGTATGGATTAAAGGCTGTGTGTGGGTTGAAACTTTTAATTTGTTTTTGTTAGTTTGAAGCGTTTAATATAGACAGTTCTGGTTAGTCTAAATTTACTTTGTAAATGGTTGCACTTGGATGATTAGTAGAAGTCATAATGTTAATAACTCATCATTACTGGTGCATATTGGCCACATTTGGAACTAGAACACAAAGGCCACATTCATTTTAGTTTACAGCCACATACAGTTCAATATAATCTCAAATGGGGTGTGAGAATAAAGGCATATTTCAGTGCTTAAAGAAAGTGCCTTGGAGTTTTCTTCCTGTTTGTTTTCTACTTTATGAATCCTTTTTTTCCAAAGAGCACCTCGAATAAACTCCTTTTTTTGGGTCGGAGCAGTAAAATAATAACAGAATACCCCATAAATAATGACAACTTCAAACTTTTCTGCTTTAGAAAAAAAAAAAGTTAAATTATGTTATAAAATTACAAACTATCCTTTAAAAAATGTGAATAACATGGATTATGTAAAACCTGAAATCCCTTAAGAAAAATAAGTGCAGTTTTTAGTGTTTGGCCTCAGTTTATCATTTACATTTTAACTCACATTAGATCTACAGAAAAAAACATTTAGTAATAGGCAGAATATGGTTAAAATTGCACTTTTCTTAAGGGGTTTCTGGTCGTAAATGGTTATTCTCTTTTGTTGTTAAAAGGCTTGTAACCATTTTCACTTAATTTTACTTTTGTGACACCAAAACAAAGACAAAACATTGGAGCTGTCATTGTTTATAGGTCATTTTATCATTTTACTAGTTCAACCCATTTCAGATTGAATTTGGCTGAACACATTTGACTCTTGAAACCTTCAGTGTAATTTTTGCATTTCACTAAAACATCCCACCGGCCAGATTGCACCTTTTAAGCCTCATGTTTGTCACCCATGAACTAGGGTATAATTCAACAGAAGCTGATCTTTATCTGCTGTATTACTTTGATTCGAGTTGTGATTGTGATAAAGAGCAGAAACACTTTTGAAATGAAAATAGTATTTTCCAAAAAGATATTTTTAACCCTTACTGGCCTAGAACTTAAACGATGCATCCCCCTGAGACATACTTTTATGATCTATTAGTGTGATCTTAATATTTAATTGTATATTTGGAAATTCAAAACTAAAATAATCTGTATGCTTCACTATATACGCAAACTTTACAAGTACAGAGATTTTCATTCAGTAACAAAGAAACACAAATTCACAAGTTTTTCACTTTTTTTTATTCATCAAGACAACATGAACATTAAAAGCAGCGCAAAAATTAAACAAATCTTCAGTCTTGAAAATCTTTTGATCATCATTAATTATATTTTACAGTAAGGGGACAAGAGCAATCAATGTGAGCTCAAAAAGTGGAGGAGAAAAGAGACACGCCCTATTACGGGACTAACAATGTACAAATGCTCTCAAGTCTGGAAGTGAAGTGGAACCTGACAAATCAAAACAAACCACAAGCACTGTTTTTTATTTTATTTCCACTAAATGCCAAGAAACAAGGATGATGCTTAGAGAGTCTCAAAAGAAGAAAACAAAATTAACTCCTCTAAAGTTTGGTTTTTAAAGTGACGTCTGGCTGACAGCTAGACCAAGTAAAGAAATACATCAGATGAACCACAACTACCCTCATACCAGCCTGAAGATACGGCAAAAATGATAAAGGGACAGTGAAATCAATTCTTTTATTTATTCCTCTCTCCTCATTTACACATGTATGTTCGTATTTTAAATAAGCCACTACACATTTGTGGTTCACCTTGTTTTGTAAGAAGCGGAGATTCAGGTTCAGGGTAAGGATGGGTGAGCTCTTCCGATTCTTCCTCCACCGGATATCCCAGCTTCCCCTGTCGAGCAAAAATGGTCATAAAATGTAGTGTTAGCAAAGGACCCGCAACATGTGTTTGTAGCAACGTGTGCTGCTACTGGACCAGCATCATCATCATCATCATTATCTGCTTCTACACTATTTATCAAGCATGTCCCTTAAGGAAGGTGAAGCTCATAACGGAGACACTGCTAATCAAGTATCTTAGGTGGGTTTTAGCTCAGTGGGCCAAAATATCACACTTTTAGAAATGTTTTCAATTACTTTGTTTTTTTGTTTTTTTTTAGCTCAAATGTTCATCTTAATTAAATAGTGGCCAAAGCTTGTGGATTTTATTCCAACTGATCCTAATGGTTAAATAAAAACATTGACAATCCTGTTTGATATCCCCTTTGCCAATGTGAAACCAGACTTGTTTTCAGAGCGGAGCAAAACCCAATTACGGATTCAGACCCGGCCCCGAAACAAATGTAACACTGGAACATAAGAACCTGGAGGCGTATGCAACGGGAAAACACAAGTGACTATTTCCGATTGGCATAGGTATATCTGGCAGGCTGTCGGTGCGTCTCGGCATGTTTAAAACTATCATGATTCTACTGAGTAAGTTTTCCCCAGACATTTACGTCTAACAAATACAGAAACAAAGAAACACAAAGAAAAAAAATAAATATACACAATCAAGCTTTCAAGTTCATGTTCTGGAGAAGTACAGATATGTTTTGTTCTGACAGGCAACAGCATTCAGAAATGGATGTGGGTAGAGAAAGGAGTACCTGGGGTGAGTACCTGCACAGTTTGACAGTCAGAGAGTATCCATGATTTTTAATTTGCCCTTTTCTCATGTGGTCTCGCTCACAACACCAACGCTGTGTGAGGTATGGAAGTCAGCTGCAATTCATTCGATACACCCTACCCTCCAGTTAGTTAGTTACGTTAAGCCCCCCGGTGCCATAACACCCCCCAAAACACACACTGCATGGCATTATCAGGCACAGTAAGCTGGACAACAAATCCATGGCATTTGAGTCATGATTAACGGCAAAAAGAAATAGTTTGGTTTCTAACAAAGACCTGTGACGAAGTCTAAATGTCTGCGTGTTACATTTTAGAGCAAAAATAAATAAAAAATACTTGAGACATATATACATGTAGACACACAGTGACTACATTTTCTCCCAATATCTCAACAAATCAAAATTATTACATTTTCCTACTTCTTAAAAATGCAAAAAACAAACAAACAAAATAAATAAAAACAAGTATATACAGGCAGGAAAAACTGATTGGATTGTTAATTTTTTTTTTCTGCCACTTTGTCCACAAAGACAAATATAAGTATCAAAAACCGATACAAAACGAGGGGTACCTCTGGGCATGTTTGCTCAGGACTACACTGGCCTTTCCCTCTTGGCTTTGTGTGAATGATTTCTACCTTCTTCACATTCATCGGGCCTAGTCCTTCATCTTCAGTGCATACTTATGATGCACTATTCGAAAACAGGATAAAGATATATGCATACAGTACATAAGACAAAATCAAAGGCATTGAACTGAACATAAACAGGGTGGGAGAGGTAGGGTGAGAGGGTGGGTAGGGGAGATGGGAAAGGTGGGGAGTGTGGGAAAGGTGGTGGGTTGGGTTGAGAGCCAGGGGGGAGCGAGGAGGAGGGCGCACTTACCTGAGCCTGATCTGAGGTCCTATCAGATCAGTTTTAATTGGACTGAGTGTCACCTTCAGAATGGAGGAGCTCTTGCTGGCCGTTAAGCAGAGGGGAGGGGGCAGAGGCAGCAGCCTCTGTCTCCATCGGTTCCGCTTCTGACGAAGCCTTGATGGCTGCTGCGTCACCATCAGAGTGTTTGTCTTTCTTGGAGCTGCTGCTGCTCTTCTCCTCTGTTGACTTACGGTCTGAAAAAACATTACGTTCAGTCACACAATTGTCCTTTAAGGATGTGTGTTTAGACCAGGCTAATTATTAAAGCGGCAGTATTTGAAAATTCCATAATGTATTTTCAGCATATTGTAATCCAAGTGGTTTGAGAGGACACAAGATTTTCGGCATCTAACCCTTCAGCTTTGTTTTCAGGCTGTAGAATCTAATGTGTGACGTACATTTTTGGCTGATCAGAGGTGTTTTCACACAGGTAGGAGGATTAAATACATGACTGACAGATGTAATCAGTAATCACTGACAGTATTCAGTCAGCCACAACACGGACACGTTTCTAATCTCTCTAAGATCTTTAATCTGTGGCAACATAGAAGCTTAGAAAAGTTTTTTTTATTTTATTTTATTTTTTCAGAGCATTATCAAGTCACATCTACATTTATCGCATTTTGACTTAGACCAAAAGAAGAGCTGAGCTTAGTCTAAATAATTGTAAAAAGTAAATCCTTCATCCCAAAAATCAAAGCGGAAATACCCATTAACACTGTTGCATGGTTGGCAACTACAACATTGCTCCCCTAAAACATCAAAAAGCGTGTTGTGTTCTGTTGCAACCCACACAGTGTTGACTTATAGCTGTGTTTAACGAAGAAGAGTCCTCACCTTTGTCCTTTGATGACCGTTCCTTGTCCCGGTCTCTCTCCTTATCCCGGTCTCTCTCCCTGTCCCGGTCCCTGCTGCGACTGCGGTGGCGGTGGGATTTGCGTTCTGAGCTGCGTGACCTCCTTCGGTCGCGACTGCGGGAGCGACGTTTCCGGTCAGAGCGCTCACGACTGCGCCTTCTGTCCCTGTCTCTGTCCCGGCTCCTACACACAACAGGTGGAGAATAAGTCATTAAGGACACAAGGGCGATTAGCATTTTTACTCATCAACCTTCCATATTTATTATTTATTTGATTCATTCTAACCATCTGACATGTAATGCTATTTTCAAGTCTACATGTCCAGAAAAAAAACATCTCTTTGTCAGTCATCATTACTGGAGACCGAATATTTAAAATGTCTGTTAAAGGAGAAGTGTGAAATTGTGACAGCATTCAATTTAATATATACTGTCAATCACATGATGCACATACCCAGTAATTTTAGTGTTTATGATACAAGGAAGGCAAACGTGGCTCAAAAACAAACAGCTCATTCAACAAATTTGGCCACAAATTTGACTTAATGCAGTACAGGTGGAGTTGGCACACATTATAAAACTTACAGTTCAAAGTAATATTTCCATGTTGTGTTGAAAGTGAATTGTGTTTTTGTAGCTTTCATCCCTTTCAAGACAGTGATCATACCTGCTGCGTTTGCGATCTCTCTCCCTGTCCTTGTCTCTGCTCCTAGATCTCCGACGATCCCGGGATCTGCTCCGTTTCCTGTCGGAGGTTCGGCTGGAGTGGCGGCTGTTCGAGTGGCTCCGTCTCGCCCTCCGGTCTCTGTCTCTGTCCCTGTCACGCTCTCTGTCTCTTTCTCTCTCGCGCTCCCGCTCTCTCTCCCGCTCCCTCTCCTTTTCTCGTTCTTTCTCTCGCTCCTTCTCCTTTTCTTCCTCCTCTTTGCGCTTCTTTTCCCTTTCCTCCCTCTCACGCTCACGGTCTTCTCTGTCTCTCCTTAGGGCTGGGTTTTCACCTTGTGGGTCTTCTGAACGCCGACGTAGTTTCTCCTGTGGGTAATTACAAAAAGCTTTTATCTGGATGCACATATTATTCACAGCACGGTGACAAACATTGCAACTGTCATTTGAGTATATTTGCAATAAGGTTTTCACTTTACCTTAAGCTCCTCTACAGTGGATTTGATTTTGGCGTAGCCCATGTGCTGTTTTCCCATTAAGTGGTCATCCACTCGAGACTGTGCATCACCCACAATGAGGAAGGCTCCACAGACCTCACAAACCTCCATCTGTTTTTCCTGGGCTGCAAAGCTCTCAATAGTCTGGATAAAGAGAATATCCATTAAATTGTAAATGATGCTTGTGAGGACACTTGGAGCATTTTAAAACAGTCTGTTGGCAGCTCATAAAGATAATGATAACTCAAAGATGAATGATACAATACTTCTACTTGATTTATAGAGTAGAATGAGAATAATTCATATTTGTTCATAGATTACATGACATGAGTAGTACTCGGCAATAAGCAACATCTGTTGGCTGATTAGACTGAAGTCAGTTAACTCACCGAGGGGGTGGAGCTGAGCAGCTCCCTCTCCTCCTTCAGCTGTTCCACCAGTTTCATCATGCCCTGGGCCTCTTCCACCCGACCCTCTGACCCCAGTTCCTCAATCTACATTAAGTAAAAACAGAGATTCAACCATTTTTTAAAATCACAATCAAAATAATTTCTCAGGTATAAATTGAGTGAAATGACATGTGGTAGAGGTCCCTATTTTGAAGAGCCCTTGAGCCAAGGCCTTCCAAATGACTATGGTAAATTTGTACAAGTCAGTAATGTGAACCAATTTACCATGTATTGTAAAATACTTGATACAAACCTGTACGACCAAGTCCTCAATCTTTTCTGTTAGCACCTGGATCTTCTCCTCATTCTTTCCTGATGGACCAGGACCCTGGACAAGCAAACATAATGCATCTTAACTTGAATTATTCTTTATCCTTAGAATCATGTAGTGAAGGTACTGTGGGTAACTAGCAGCTCCATATTTGTGAATGCAGAGACCAAATAAACTGATGACAGCAAATCCCAATAATGTCCAAAAACCAAAGCACGCACCCCTGCATTCTGTTGAGCCTGAGAAAGAGCAAGTCGTGCATGCCCTCTGCGAATCCGCCGTTCCACCTCTGCCAGAAGCGACTGCAGATAGCGCAGAAAGTCTCGTTCATAGCCCTCTTTCATAAACCGAGAGCTTTTCTCATACCTGGAGAAAACAGAAATCAATTACTGCTTGAGAATACAGAGACATACATTAAAACTTGCTTAAACAAAAACTACAACTTACAGTTTTCGAAGATTTTCATCATGGATTTTTTCACATGGACCTGAAAAAGAATCACAATAATTACTCTCTCAAATGCTTCTTAGAAAAACATACATTACAGGTGTATACATAATGCAGGTTGCATATGCATAATCATACACTGTTCACTTACCTAAATCAGAACGAGTGTTTGTAAACAGCTCAGCCGGGCAGAACCCACACAAATAATATCTACAGACCTAAGTGAAGAGAGAAAATATTCAGTTTCAAACTACAGTTGAAATTTTCACTTCTCTTTATTGCAGCGTTTCATCGGACCAGCACATAGCTACGATTAAGTTACAGTTTATATTAACGTACAGCTAACATCTACATGGGAACCTACATCGTCATTTACGTCCTTTTTGGCCAAAACAGTGCATTTGATAAATCAATTAGCTGTATTTAACAGGAAAAAAAGAAAGGATTTGGTATAAAAACCTATAGATAACAGCAAGGTGCAGGTATATACCTGCGTTAAAATACACCACTTCACGCTTCATTGTGACCCAGAGCATTAGCCAAATGCGGTGCTAAAGCTAGGTTAGCAATACCGCTGCATGGATAACACGTCTACTGCCAGTTAATGTAGATAAACCATAACCCATCGTGTCTGTATATTTCCTTTAAAATCTAACTACTGATAAAGAGTTAATTTATCACCCCATGATATATAATTTCCAGAACCACTATATTATACATGCTCCTTAGCTATGTTAGCTTACCAAGTAGCTAGGCTAAAAAGCTAACTTACGGTCTCGTCGTCCCATCGTACGTTGGATCGCTTCTCATCAGGGGCCAAGTTTCTATCTCGGCCCATTAACTCATCGAGTAGCTGGGCGGCAGACAGCATTTTGCCTCAACAGTAGCCGTAATCTTATGTACAACAATCCTCAATGAAGAGCCAGTTCACACCATCTGTAGCGCGCAAAGTGCTTCTAATCAAAATGGCAGACCACGCATCAACGACGCCCGTTCACGATTCAACCGCAACTGCAACCACTAGCCCCAACGTGCCTTCGACATCTGAACCGGAAGTACAACTTTAATACTGACAGGGTTTCTGTTAAGGGGTATGATATTTAGCAATGAACATATGGTTCTACAGTTGAGAATAAATGTATTATCACTAAGAGATATCATCCCTCATTCCGCCTGAATATGAGTTATTTTACATATTAATTATACACAACAATGACATAATAATAGTAATTATTATTATTATTTCGAATATTTAAATAAATTCTAAGTTAAATTACTTTTTACTTGAATTTATGTGGCTGTATGTTCGCTTTTACCTGGTGGTTACAGTTGTGAACTACGTTTAATTCACGCCTTAATTGAACTGAACAGCTGGAGCTCAGATACTTCCTTTGTCAATATACGGTTGAAGGTAATTATTTCTTACTGATGATTATATACAGTCTTTTATCTCCTTTGTATTTAATGCTATGGGTTTTCGTTATTTGCTGAGCACCTATAAGGTGTAAAACATCACGCGTTTGTTTATTATATTGTAATTATAATATATAATATTTATATGAGGATAGGGAATTTAGATTAGAAAAAAATATATAATAAAAATTATCACAAAGTTAATACGGAGGAAAACGTGAGATAACTGGGTAACGCAGGGAGGAACTAACGTCAGTGTTCAGTGTTGTTACATGTAAAGATGCCCCCCGATGAGTCGGTGGCGTTTGTGGAGCCCACTGACGGAGCTCTGACTCCACTGATGGATTGAATGAGCGCCCTGTGTCGGCACTGCTACAACTTGAATTAACAATAAGAAAGTGCTGAGGGCAGACTAACCAGCACCGTGGTCCGTAAACACCAAAGATACCGACCGTCTACACGAACTTGAAATTAGCGGCAGCGATTTGTTGCCATAAGCTAACACCTCGCCACGCTAGCTAACTAGTGGGTAAGATTAGCCGGGTAGCTAATGCTAGCTGGCAAGTCTATTTTTAGTGGACGTGTGTGCCATCAGTAGGGAAATCGTCAGCCGATTAGTATTGACAAGTTAATCCGGGAGGGTTTTATATATCTCATGATCTCGCAACGTTAGTTGTCTGTTTCAAAATGTCCACCACTTCGTTGGATAAAGAATTACAGGAGAGACTGAGAGAGGCGTCTGCCATCGGGGACATCGACGAAGTGCGAACATTGGTGGAGAGTGGAGTAAATGTCAATTCACAAAACGAGATAAATGGATGGTAAGTGTTGGGAGGAATACATAGGGGAACGATGCAGTGATTTGCAAATCATTCGTTAGGTCACAAATGTATTGAGGCTTATGGGAAAAGTTTAGTGCAGTTATTGCGACCAGGTGCGATGTTGAGGATTAGAATATTTGAGTCTTATCCCATTAGGTTCAGTGGCAGGTTGAGTCAGATGGACAGCCTGTGTGTTCTGATGATTTTATAATAACAGCAAAAAAGAGTACAGGCAGGACAAGATGTGGCAGTTGTTGTTGTTTTTCTGTGATCAAAGTGACAATATTGTGGTCATCTCAAATAACAGTGACAGATTTATCACATGAATAAAAGTCCAAAAAAAACCCGCAATTAACTGTGTAAATCAAACTGTCTTGCATATGCTTGTTACTTGTCACTAATAAATATGTAAATTATACCTGGATTTTCAGTATAAATTGCTATATTATCAGTGCCTCGCATCCCCTGTTTTGATTCTGGTATCATAATATACATTTTGATTGTGTGTGATGAATATAGACAGTTATAGACAGATACAACCTTGTTATCATTTATGCATATTGTCAGTTATTTGACTGGTATTTTATGTCAAACTGTATTGTCTTCAATAATCCAACTAGGACATGCCTGCACTGGGCATGTAAGAGGAACCATAAGCACATCGTGTCCTATTTACTCAGTTGTGGAGCAGATAAAGAAATCCTCACGGCTAAGGATGAGTTGGCATCACAACTCACATCTAAACCAGAGATCAAACGACTGTTAGGAGGTAATTTCACCTTTGACACTGTCATGTTGCCTTCATATCATTGTATTAGACATTAGTTGTTAATGTATATACTACTATGTAATATGCATGATTTAATATCAGGTGTTTGTTTTTACACAAGTTGTCTGGGTTATTGTTCAGGGTTCTGTAAGAGTAAAGTAATGTTCCTCTTTGTACTTATTTCCATAGTTGAGGTAGAGGAAGTGCCTGAAGTCAAGGAACCTGAGCTGCCAATCATCCCAAACTACCTGTCCAATCCACCCTTCTTTTATTCCAAGACGGACAAGTCAGAGGTTGCCCTGGCCCAGCACCTTGCACAGAACGGTTCTGGAGAACATGCTGAGGACACACACAGTGACTCAGCCCCCCTGTCCCCAACCCATGAGCCTCAGAAAATGCAGAATCTAGTCTCTGATGGCCCTGTATCCACCCCAAACCCCAGCTCCCACAGCCAAGGCCAGGCTGGGGAGTTCATTCCTGTGAGTGAGCAGAACGGCGTGTCAGCCAGTCCACCGTCGTCCCACAATCATGCCGTTGTTAACTGCACAGTGCCCATGGACCTGTCAGTTGAGCCTCATCTCATCAACCATGCTGACTTCCCACATGCTGTGGCACACAACGGCACCATGTGCTCACCTCCGCTGGCCTCTCCCAGCCCCAGCCTGGCCAGCAGCAGTGGGAGCCAGGTCCAGGCCCCGGTGCCTGGCGCTAACCCGACTGTGAGCAGACAGCAATCTATCCCTCAGCAGCTGAGCTACAGCCAGGCTGGTGGATCCCTGCCAGCCTTCCAGCCCTTCTTCTTCACCAGTACTTTCCCTGTAAATGTCCAAGGTGAGAAGGAAATCAATGTTAACCCCCTGTTCCCAAAAAACACACTGTCACTTTTCCTTGCTGATAAGCATGTCACAATACTTGCGTAATCACTATATCACTGTTGATTGACGCAACAGCATTTGTTTGCATAATCATCTACAGTCAACGGTGTAAAAACAGGTAGATTAAAAACTATTAGAAATGGCAGATTTTTCAGTTTTCCACTGTTATTAAGATTGACTGGCTTTCTTTAAATAACATAATTTCATGCACCCCTTCATCTCAAGGTGTTTAACTTCTATTGGTACCTGCCACTCACCATTAGTTGTTTCTTTGTAAGTAATAGCTTTTGTATAATCTGCCTTGGGCGGTTTTTGTTCACAAAGGCTAAAAGTGAAAAAAGAATGCAGTGTTAAATGTTCTAGTATGTAAAACCAGTAATTTAAAAATATACTATATTAATGACTTCAAAATGTTTTTGTGCTATCTAGTTGATTACTTAACCTTCTGAAAATTCTAGTTTAACTTATGGCTGTAAACTTGTCAGACTGGAAAGGGTTGTTGTTTAAGCAGGAAGCAAGCTGTTCTACTATTCCTGAAATGTAAGCAAGTGTATGAGGTAGGGTGACTATGTGTTGTATGTGTGTTACTGTGGTGAAACACATGGACCTTGGTTTGTGGTGGCACATATTGCGAAAAGTAAAATAAAAGGTTTTTTGCCTGGTTTATAGAGGCTCTTAGTTGAAAAGCCAATGATCTGAATTTAAGGCTTCAAATGTATGAAATAAGAGTCTGCTAAGTTTGGAAATTCATTGGTGTCTGAATTTAATGCGGTTTAGATAAAGTTGCATAAACTTCGACCTCTTATAAATGGGTTTTTGGGCAAAATCTGTATCCGATGTTTAAACTATATTCCTTAATTCTTCTGTTGGCAAAACTCTGAGATGTGAAAAGGAAAAGATACAGAAGAAAAACATCCCAAATGCTGAGAACGCTTTGCTTATGATTTTTCAGTCTAAATGAAACAGATGTCAAATAGGTGTTAAATTTGATCACGTTAAAAAGGTTTAGTGGAAGCTTATTATTTAAGTCCTTAAAAGACACAGGGACCCGGTATCATCTATATCATAATACTGGAAGGGCTCTGTGTGTGTGTGTGTGTGTGTGTGTGTGTGTGTGTGTGTGTGTGTGTGTGTGTGTGTGTGTGTGTGTGTGTG
>JAPTYQ010000029.1:13643596-13654622 GCA_029814465.1 Ostorhinchus cyanosoma
CGTCTAAAAGCATGAACATGTCGTAATGATTTAATCGACATTAGTGTTTGCATTCAAGATCCACTTTACTAAGTTGTACTACTGACAGAAAATGACAAATGGTCCGAGCGCCAAAGGCATGGCGATGCTCTTACCTTAAATGAATTGCAGACTCAGTCTTTCCGCTCCCATCTGCCTGCTTGTCTATCTCTCTGTCTGTCTTCCTGTCAGAGATTTATGACTCTGTCTCACCACGAGCCTTCCACTGCACCCCAAAGATACTAAGTAATCACATCAAGGTGCACAAACGCAGCAAAGCCTTTTCCTTATGAATGTGTGCAGCGTTTATGTATATATGTGTTAAAGCAGTGTGAATATTTCTGCTCATGTCATGGAAAAATTGTATATAGGGAGCATATTTATGTCTAATGAAACGCTGCCTCATCAACATTTTTTTTCATTAAATATTCTATGATATGATCTATCCTAACCGTGCCGTCGACAGCGTTTCGCTTCCAGGCAATTTTCAAGAAATACAGAAGAATGTTTTCGACTCTACGCTGGAAACTGTAATGTGGGATTCTGTTTACTGTGTGTCTCCTCATTCTTTTTTTTTTTTCCCATTTGGTCTCCAGGCATCTGAAGCACAAACTGTATAATCAGGTTTTCACAGCCGTCCCAGAGATCAGCTCGGTGCCTATAGCCTCCAGGTAAATACACACCATCATCCGTGAGGGTGCCAGATATACATTTATATCAACCTTAAAAGGAATGTGATGGGAGAGTACAGTGTGTTCTCAGGTAGTCAGTACGGATCAATAGACGGTACAAAGGCTTCGGAATTATACGTGCGTGATAACGGAAGAATTTCACATTCTCTTAAATACAATAACCTTTAAAAGACGTACAACTATTTCTGTGGCGACTTCCGAATGAATGTAACCTTTCCCCAAATGATTTATCACCATTTATTCCAATATTATCAGTGAAAAGCAAGCATTTCATTTACTGATCGTGTTGATGTTCAGAAAAGCTCGGAATGAATGCAAAGGTTATTGTATTAAAAACAGATAATACTGAAGCAAAAGTGACTTTTTTTTTCATTAGCTGAACGTAAAAAACAAGTGCATTTGTCAAACTATCTGGGTTTTATTGGTGAAATAACGTTAAAGAAAATGACAGGATTTTTCCACGTTTGCTAACGGAGCATCTCTGAACGTCCAAATGGGTCATATCTGATGAAAAGCTGAGAAACTGTACCTGAATTATTGAACTGTATTGATAGGATTAGTGGTTCAGCAGTTATTCTAAAACAGTGCTTTTGGGTTTTTTTTACCCCTCGTCCATCGGGTATTGTAACCGTTTTATCATCTGTCTGTCCATTCAATGACATAATCTCATTATCTGAAGAATCCATTTAGATATCTGCACCCAATTTATACTGTGGGTGCATCTTAGAACGGAGCAGAAGTCTATTAAAAACATATGTCCAATGGCCTCGTGCAGTTATAATATCTGAGTACTTTCAAATGTAAATAATGTATGTAAGAAGTTTTACACAAGGACAATCTGATCTAAATTATAGGGCAGTAACTTTCAACAGAATCTTTAACAATATCATAACCCATAAAAGACCCAAACACCAAAGCATCTACTGATCTAAACTGTTTTCATACCTGTTGATCCACTAATTCTATCAATACATGTAAATAATCAGTGTAAAATGCAGTTTGTCATTTTTTCATGGTCATCAAATATGACCCATTTGGATGTTCAGAGGCTCCGTAGTTTCCATGGAAACACCATTATCTTCTACAACATTGATTCACTGGTAAAACCCATGGAGCTGCATCAATGACAGTACATGGACACACTTGGTTTACGTTCAATTAATGATAGATTTTGCTTAAAAAGTCACATTTTCTTCAGCTTTCTTTTTTTTTTAATATAACCCTCAACTTTATTCTGAGCTTTTACGAAAATCTACATGATCAGTGAATTAAATATATGATATATATTGAAAAAATACAGGAAATGTCACAATAAATGGTGATAAATCATCATTTAGTTATTACCGAACCCCCTTAAGGGGAGGTGAGGGTATTGTTTTTGGTTTGTTTTTTTTGTTTGTCAGCAACTTTACGCAAAAACTACCAAACCAATTTCCATCAAATTTTCAGGAAAAGTGTGGGGTGGTCCAGAATAGATCCCATTAAATTTTGGTGAATATATGTCAAAAGTCAAGGTCCCTGTGTTTTTGCGATGGTGATAGATAGGGCAAATCAGGTGAAACATTTACAAGGGGCGGGGCTTGTTGTGTCTGACACCACTTGTTGATATACTTTGCTGAAAAAGTCACTTTTTCGACAGTTTTCTCTATTTTTGATACAATTACCTTCAACTTTAATCGGAGCTTTTATGAACATCTACGTGATTAGTAAATGAAATAGAGGAAAATACCTGATGTTACAAAATACAGAGGATTACACCATAATAATTAGTTGACAAATCACTTAAAAAGTTAAATAAAGACAATTTTTTATTTTTTTCTGGTACTGACACAAAAGTAACACCAGGTCTGTGGGTTAAAAATGCGCAGCGTGTTGTCAAATACAGTTTTTTTTATTTTTGCGATCTTCTAACACTGTAAGTTTTGCCTTTTTGGAACCTTGACATGGCAGTAACCACTAACCTTGTACTATCAGCAGTCTAGTTTGCTTATCTCAAGTGGTCTGGCAAGGACGTGGATACATTTTCTTGCAGCATTTGCAGAAGGTTGAATTCGGGATGACTGACTAACCCCCTCATGTACTCCAACATCAACACCAACCCTTCTTATTAAACACCTCCTGCCTGCGAAATATAACATACTGCACGTCACAAATCCTTAAGCATGTTTTCCTATTATATCATTACTAAAACTAATATTGAAGTTAACAGGATTCCCCAGTCCATATCAGGATCTCATTGTAGCTCAATGGTTTGCACAGCCATTTGCATTTTAACAATGAAAAAAAAAAAAAAAAAAAAAAGGCAGCCATGAAAGGATTCATGACAGAGGTCGCACTCAAGGAGACACATTATATTAGTTGTTCTTATAAATGAACAAATTTGCATTTTAATGAACCATCTCATAACTGTGACTCATGAAATTGATCCCGTGGAAGAACGAAGACCACCTCTCACATTTTATTTCTCATGTGGCTCGCAGGAACACATGTGGATCATATTAAACACCACCAATGCAGAAATTGCAGTGTACTTTATTATATTTAGGCGAACAGCGTGTCATTTTAAACTGTTTATGTATGCCGCTGCTGTATAAAACCGGGTCTTTAGATGTATAAAACTACTCTCATCTGCATTAACCCTTTAACCCCCGAGGTATTACTCCAGGTAAACGTACTACTGTGAATTTCCATCTGTTTCAGTGTCATAAAAGCTGCTTTGTGTTCCTTTTCTTCAGCGGTTTTGCTTTATTCTGTGTTTTAGGGTCAAAACAGGGTGGAATAATAGAAAAAGATAAAGAAAGGAATTGATGTTTGACAGGTTTTTACTAAATAAGGCCCTCAGAATGTACATCAATAAGAGATTTAAGATGTTGGACATGAACAGGAACAAGAATTGGAATTTTGGCCCAGTTGTTTTTGTTTTTGGACTATTTTTTTCCTAAATCAGTCCTGCTGCTTTTTGGGATGTGGTTGAACTCCCAAAAAGTTACATGGTAAAAACTTCAGGGGGAAAAAAAGTAAAAAAAAAAAAAAAAATGGAATAAATAAAGGAAAATCATCACAACTCTGCAAACAATAGTAAAATAAAAAAAACACAAGGAAAACAGCGTCAAAAAAAATGTCTTTTCATAGCGATTCAGTCTCACTCGCTGCTTTTGGTTTTTGACCTCATTATGCAGGTGACAGGGAGGCGCACTGAGCATGCTCAGATGTCTATAGAAAGAACACGGTCTATTCTATCAGCACATTTTGAAATCTTTCTTATTCAGCACATGGTTGATTTTTTATGAATATTTAAAAGAAATAATGCATTCAGCACTCGCATTTGATCCATCAGGGGTTAAAGACTTAATGTGTTGTAATTGTAGGAACAAAAGAAGAAAATGACTGCAGAAATTAACTCTCCACTCGAGTATTGATGCATGCGGCAGTGGTCGGTCGATGGTCCATCTTTTTACATGTGCTTTATTATTATACTTCTAAATGGAGAACATGAAGTAAGGTTTCTCTTTGAACTTCCTTGTTGATTCTTCTGCTTCTATGGGATGTGTGCGCTGACTGACAAGTATCCTTATGAACGAGAAAGGGCAGATGAAAGCTGTAGGGCCCAGGAGGATAACACCTCAGAGCTAAACTAATCAGTATTAATCAGATATGCATGACTTAAAAAAAAAAAAAAGACTTTTCCATCTGTAAGCCACGCAGGGAACTTACATCATATTCACGTGCGCACACACGCACACACATACACACACATGGATTTCTGGAGATAAATGAGAGGAAAAGAAGCTGTTCGTTTTGAAGATAAATGGCAGTCCAAACACATTCACAACAGTGCAGACAAGAAAAGTATATGCATTAATCTCACACACATACTGCACACACAAAGAGGCCATTCTCTTGTCGTGTTTCATGATGGAGGATGTCAATATATTCCCTCCGGCCTCTCTCTGGGGTTCTTCAGACGGATGCGACACAGCACGGGTCTGCGGAAAAGGTCAGTGATGCCCAGAGCCGCTGTGGGTCGGCGTCAACACCGAAGGATCAAAAGCGTGGATGTCGCCCACCAGTGAGACCCTGCTGAGGGGTCATCGAGGAGGTCTGAGCCGGCAGGAGGTAGGGGATGATGGGATGAAGAGAGGAGGAGATGAGGGGAAAGGAAAGGTGTGGTACAGGAGGTTGACTGAGGGGAAGTAGACAGTGATGGGAAAGAATATTTAGATCCACGCCGAGGTTTTAAAGAGTTAGAGTAGATTAACAGTGAACAGCCGAACTTTCAAAATTAACCCTTTAGGAGAAACATGTTCAATATTTGCCACCGAGCTGAAAGGTTTTAATCCTATAACGCCAAATGTATCAGATGTGATACATGAGTTGTAAAGCCCTCTAAATGATCGGTGTGATTTTTTTTTTCTTGAAAAACCTGATGTATACAATTAGATACACAGACAATCCACCAGAGTCCTTTCCAGTGACACCATAAGACTGTCATTAATGAGGAAGGAGGCACAACTTTGTCAATTTTGAAAAGGAATTATCAATTTGTGTTATGTTATGTGTATATATTATATTCGTGTTTGTGTTATGTTTTTGTTTGTTCAAAAATAATAATATTTGAGTATTGAGACCTGATGTATCAAATATGATACAAAATTGAAACTGATATTTGAAAAAATAAATTGGAAGGGTTTAAGAAGGATCAATAAAGGTTCCAGTTTCAAAGAATTGGAATTTTCAGTCAATGATTTAATGGGTTGGGCTTTACAGGGTTAAGTATAGTATAGTTGTACCTCAGTATACTTCAGATTTATACTCAAGTCATAATAAGAATTAACGAGTGGTGCCAGGCACAACAAACCCCGCCCCTCGTAAACGTTTTACCTGATTTGCTGCTCTATCTTTTGCAAAAACATATTTTTGGTGACTTTGACTTTTGATCTACATTCATCAAAATTTAATGGAATCTGTTCTGGACCACCTCACACTTTTCCTGAAAATTTCCTAGAATTTTTTCCTGCAGTTTTTGTGTAAAGTTGCTGACAAACACACAAAAACACACGCTACTAGTACACTGTAAAAAAAAAATCTGTAAGTGAAAATATGTTTTTTCTGTTAAAGATTAAATCAAATATAGCTGTAGTTCTTACACAAAGAATATTAACAAAACCAGGTTTGTATGTGGAAATAATGTATTTTTATTGTTTAGATAAAATAAAACTGTAAATTGAAAAACAATATGGTGTCATTTAAATGGCAAAACTATAATGTTGAAATAACAGCCTATTCTCATACTTTTTAAATGAAAACGTAATTGACATTTTCACCGTGTAAATATCACTGAAATCCAATGTTAGATTTACATGTTTCGCCGTAAATATATTTACGTTCTTCTTCTCTTCTTCTTGTTCTGGTAACTACAGCTGCCAGTGTTTTCATTTTTTTATTTATTTATTTGACTTTTTTTTTTTTTTTTTTTTAAAGCAGTTCATTAAAACTCATTTATTTTGATATTTAACAGTGTTATGAAATGGACAGTTTGCTTTTATGTATAGCATTTTTGTGTTTTTACCGCAGGCTTAGTCAGAATTTATTTGATATGTATAAGATTTTTTACGTTTATTTATAGGAGCTGAAATGGGAATTAATGTCAGTAAAAAGATAGAGGAAGGAGGGCAGGGGTATGTACGATAAATTGAACTTCATCCTGCTCTTTTTTTGCATATATTTTCTTTTTTTATATAGTTTTTTATTGTTGTGTTGGTTTTAAATGTTGAACTTTTAAATCAACAATCAGTCAAGTCATAGTCACACTTTTTTTTTTTTTCTAAATTGTTGTTTTGAAGCCACTTTGACTGTTACCATGTTTGAAGCAGAAGTGATCATATTCAGTCACAAATGCCAAACCACAAAGTCCAAGAGGTCAAAGGTGAGCTGATGCTAAAGTACTGCCTTAGGAACTTCACCTGGTACTGCATAACAAAGTCATTTTTTTTTTTTTTACAGTCTAGTTGGTGATATTTATTCACTGCAAATGATTGAGTAGTCTGTCAGGAAAAACAGGATTTAATAAATAACTGAAAGAAGAGAGAAAAGGTGAAGGAGTTCATACAGACGTGTAGATAAAAACCCAACACGGTACATTTCAAGGTTCCACTCAACCTAACATCTGATTAAAACGGAGGAAAAACAGTAGAAAAATGCACAACCAGACCAGTCAGAAGAATTCAGAATAAAAAGGATGAGACTGCAGAGTGTCGTGAAGAAAATGTTTGTACTTTTATATTTTATTATTATTATTATTTTTTTTTTTTATAGGTAAGTTCAGTGTAAATCTTTTTTGAACCAACCCCCGGTGGCCATCAGTGGTATTACAACTAAAAGACACTGGTTTTAACCTTTGGGTGAAGTACTTAGTTACTTTCCATCACCACAAATAACACTAATAAACATAATAAACATTGCCAGCGTTGCTATGGAAGCATCAGTGCCAGTAAATCAGGTCTTTTTTTTCCCCTATTGATTCACTTATTTCTTCTAAAGAATTAAAATGGTTTCTTTAACACGGCGTCATAAATACCATGCCACCTCGTGCTATTTCCACTTCACATTCTCAAGTATAAATATATATAGTCTGTTAGTGAATACTTTGAGTTGATAATCTGTCCCATATACCACAACTGTGAAATTTACTTTGAGAGGTGTCGACTAAAATGTGACAGTTATGCCTGTAGCGAACAAAGCTGCACCGACTTGCACTCGCTAATTCACACACAGACATAACACGAAGGCTTTTGTGTGTGATTTTAATTATGGGTTGATATTATCAGCGAAGCACACAGCGTACACAGTGTTTAGGAATGAGAATCACTTAGGGACTTTGGGATTCACAAAGGCAAAACGAGTACGATGTTTTTTAACTTGTTTACATGTTGTGCTTGATTAGAAAAGATATAAATCTAAATCCCGTGAGTGGAAATGGTTGTCAGAAAGAGTACAGTGTGGCTGAAAACTTAAAATGCCTCCTCAGAGAAAATAATGCTGCAAACCCCATGAATCATAAAATTCAAAAAGGAAAAGGAGTGACTCATAAGTCTAAAATGATCCAGTTGCTGCCTGATGCGAAAACACAACAGTGCAAAAACTGTGAGTATGAGAGAGAGAGAGAGTGAGTGAGAGGGCGAGCGATAACAGCAGTATGTCTACGTCATCGATGAAAGAGTATCCAGACCCCTGGGGCTGAGGGGATAAATAAAGGAGGAAGGAGTGTGGGTAATATTACCCACATCACCCTGCTGCTTGTGGCCTTGCCGCCTGTCATGCTTTGCTGGGTAGTGATGTCACTGACTGTAGAAAGGTTCACTCCCAGTCGACACACACAAACACACACAAACACACCACAATGTCTATGAAAAGAACTGCACATAAAACACACACAATGCAGATGCATTAATTATTTACTGCATCTGGTTTATATCCAGTGTGTTTATACAGACAAAAGCACACACAGATCCAGTTAAGAATTCAGAGTACTCTATCAATGCAATGACTGCCAGCAACTGCATTTCACAAACACAAGGGAAGCTATTATTACCGCTGCAGATAATGCATCCTGGATGTGTTTCTTCTACTTCTGCATCTTTGGTCAAACTGTCACCCACACGGTTACAAATGCTGTGGACTGCAACCGAGTCTGATTTCAACACATGGACAAAAACAGGGCAGAAGGGCAGATTGATAAAGCTTCAGGTTTCTACCCATTCCACAAACAAGGTTAAAGCACACTGAAGCACTTGTTTACTTGAAAAGTTCTCCCTAAATATAGGAACGAAGGGAGGAGAGAGAGAGAGAGAGAGAGAGAGAGAGAGAGAGAGAGAGAGAGAGAAAGGATGAAGATCAGACAGGTTTGCATCCATATATATCCTCTACCTAACTGCCACCCAGCACATAGTGTCACACTAAACTGTGTCCCCGCTGTCAACCCCATTTCAGTCCCGTCAGCACTTTACTCATTTCCTAAAAATAGACACACACTCACAAACACACACACTCACAAACACACACTCCAAGGACACCAGCTCATATTGTCTATTTGCTTTGGACAGCCCCTATTGTTTCAGCGAACGTCTCGAGGCTCACCTGCAGACTTGTGTTTTGTTCGTGGTGAGCAGAGTGTGCTCTCAGACTGCTGGGATGCTTTGCTGTATTGGCTCAGAAAAATGCTTAGCCCAGCCCATCACACTGAAATACTGTGCACCTCCACGGGAGGCCAAGGGCACTCTCACCAGGAGTGAGGGAGGCTTTTAAATCATATGTGATCACAGCTGCACACACACAGCACAACACTGGTGGAGAGGGACAAACAGAGGTACAGAGAGCACCGTGCACACACAATACACATATCTATCAGGAAAACACACAAAATGTATAACACTGTGAGCAGGTAAGAAAACATCTAGTTTACTTTGTTCATCTTAGAGGAACAACACCCATCCATTCATCCATAATAACACTATATTTTACACTCGAAAACCCTGTAAATGTATATTTTTCTCCAAATCTGGCCCCAGCCTCTGTAAATTTATTTCCGTAACCTTGTAAAAGCCACAAAATAAAAAAAAAAAAAAAAGTACATAAAGTGGTTTAGAATCACAGTAATATCACCTGCAAGTGGCGCTGTAGGCTACATTAATAGAGTAGAAGAAGAAGAAGCAGCAGAGTGTTCGGTTATTTTTCATCTAAAATGGAGTTTAAAGCTTTTTTCACAGATGAGATAAAGGAGTAATTCCCTCTCCTCATTGATTCACATTATCGGTTGTACCAGACATGTTTTTACACTTTATCAGAATGTCTGGACAGACAAAACAAACAGCTGATCAACCACCAGTTAAGCGTTGGCTACATCAACTTTTTTTTTTTTTTTTAATTTACGTTTTGGTGGGAAAAAAAAACACAAAAGTCACCTCAAGGAAGCAGAAAAATTTTCTACATCCACAGACATTTGCTTTGGAAAATCAAATGCAAAAGTCAAAAATGGGTATTAAGTATGTACGCTACGATTTCTCTGTTTTTGATATAATCATTTTCAACTTTAATCTGAGCTTTAATGAACATTTTCATGATCAGTAAATAAAATACAGGAAAATAGCTGATTTATACTGATAAAATACAAAATACAGACGATACTATTATAGATACTTGATGATAAATCACTTAAGAAAGGTTAAATATAGAGAGGTTTTCATTGGGAACTGACATAAAAGCAGCGCTGGATCTTTATGGGTTAAGATATATACATACATATTTACATTACCAGTCAAAAGTTTGGGATCACCTGATTTTCCTTTATTTCCAAGACTATTTCCATTGTAGATTCTCACTGAAAGCATCAAAACTATGATTGAACACATACATGTACGGAAATATGGAGTTAAAAAAAAGTCTGACATAACTCAAAGCATGTTTTTATATTTTAGATTCTGCAAAATAGACACATTTTGCTTTTATTCCTGCTTTGCACATTCCCTGCTTTCTCTGGATAAGCTTCATAAGGTAGTCCCCTGACATGTTTTCCAAAAGTCTTGAAGGAGTTTCCAGTGATGCTGAGCTCTTGTTGTGCATCTGCGTTCCATCTCATGTCATTGAAATTAGAAGGTGATCCCAAACTTTTGAGCGGTAGTGTATATGGAACGGAACTAAAGCTAAGGATGCTAAAGCTAATGATATTGAACTACTAGCCTAATCTCACAAATATGCATCCACACATGGTTCACGCTGATACATCCAGCACTGTTCTAGAATAAAAAGGTACAGGTTTTCCAGGTTGTTTCAGAACAGGATGTTGTAAAAGTGCATTTGAAAAACAGTGCGTTCGTGGTATTAAAATGACTAAATCCTCCTAAAAGAAAATGTCACATACAAAGAAGTCTATCTGTCATTTTCAGGGTCTAACTGCAGCTCAAATATCATTTTTCTTTCCTGCAGCGGGGACTTTCAAAGTGATAACGGAAAAATAAAGAAAGAAGGAAGGAAGAAAAAACACAGTCACAAATGGAAATATTGAATATTATTCCAGCAGAGTGATTTATTACTGTAAATCTGACCAAATATTATCAGTTGTTTTAGTTTGAGCTCAACTGTTTACATCTCACCATCTGCAAACTAACATTTTATTTTTTATTTTTTTTTTACCCTAAAGTGGATTTTTTTTAGTTCCCTACGCAGTCATTTGCACTTAAACATTCACAGTGATACAATATTGAATGTGTATTGAATGCAGTGTAATTGAAAGGTAACAATAAACAGCAAACAATGCATTT
>JAPTYQ010000029.1:13755404-13769728 GCA_029814465.1 Ostorhinchus cyanosoma
GTGTGTGTGTGTGTGTGTGTGTGTGTGTGTGTGTGTGTGTGTGTGTGTGTGTGTCTGTGTGTGTGTGTGTGTGTGTGACAGGAGCCTGTTGTTAACGCTGCACTGACCTGGATGACAACAACATGAAGCTAATGTCTTAAAAGTGGGCAGCTTTCCCAGACAATTACCATCAAGTGTCTCCTCAGTCTGTAATCTCATCAAATCTCTCTCTCCCTGTGCAACCTCATCCTCACTCTACCAATTTTCCATTTCACCCTTTTTTTTTTCTTTTTCTCCTTCGTCTCAGGTGCCCTAAGCCATCAAGGTGATTTATTCCCAGGGCTGGATGTGGGCATTGCCTCATTTTCTATCTCTTTCTCACACAAAGAAGAGGAAAAGTTTGTCTTCCTTTAGAACTGACTGGAAGAATAACCCTATACTGTGAAGGAAAGAGGAGGAAAAAGAGCTGGTGTGTTTTCTGCTCTTGGCTGTGAGGTGATTACAGCCACCCATGGGTGGGACTTTGACATCCAAAGGCGGGGTGACGTCCTCCACACATAAATACTCTGAGTTGATCGAGGCGCTGCTTGACCCTGTGACTGACTTGGAAACGCATTTTCTCATTAACGGGATTTTAATCATGAAACATATTCGTCATTTTTGTGGCACCGATCAGGACATTTGACATCAAATCAAGATGGAGAATACCTCGAGATGAAAAGTCAAGCATGAGTTGGTCTCTTATTGAAGCAAGCAGTGGAAAAAACAAAACAAAAAAAACGTGCCCATATGTGGTTTTATCCAGAGTCAAATGGCAGGTCTCCAAAACGCACCAAGAATTACGCATTACGCATCTGGATGAGAGGATGAGGCGCACGTGAACCAACAGGTACATCAATTCACTGCATTTAAAAATATGTTATTGTGAAAGAATGAGCTTCTTTTTTTTTTTTTTTTTTATGTTTAAAGAAATAGAGTGAGGGGAGTTAATTCGCCTCATATTGTGCGCGCGTTTGGATTTTTTTTTCTTTTATCCACAGGTTTATTTAATTACTTAAGTCTGATTTATTAAGACAAAAGCTCACCTTAAAATCCTTTTATGACTCGGGGCTATTAGCTATTATTGCTTGGTGGACAAAAATGTCAGGGCCATGCAGCCTGGAGGGAACAGGGGCTTCAGATGTTTGTTTTCTCAACATCTCGCTGCGGGCTGCGCGTCACTGCCGTGTTTAGGACCGCGGTTCAGTGCACCTTCACGTCATACCATTTATTTGTGCAACACGTTTTTACTGCCTCAGGTTGCAACGTCTGACAAATGGCAATTATGATGTTGATATTATTTTAGGTCACCCACAAGCCATCATGTGCATCCGTACTCTGCAGGGAGGCTCCAGGCTCTTCGCACATTAGTAACAGCATTAAAAGAAGAAAAGTCACTGCTTCCACTCCAGGTCAGAGATAAACAGTATTAAAGATAAATAAAACAGATATAAAACCAGGTTGAGGAATATTTTGATTTTTTTTTTTTTTTCTAAAGATTAATGCACACTTACTGGACAGTTCATTTGTTTTTAAAATCTATAAAAGTAATATAAAACTCTTTAAATCAGTTTTATAAAGACACATTAGCTGATGCAGAGCTCATAATAGTCAGCAATGTGAATGTGCTTCTATTTGAACTCAGTTGTTCTGAAAATCTTAAATGTGCACATAAATATGACAAATACGATAAAATATTTGACACAAAAATGTCAAATTAACCATCATAATGGAAAATAAGGAATGATATATTTATTTGTAGTGATAAAAATACAATTTTATAATCATTATGATAAAACACAGTGGATAGAAATGGAAAAAATGTATAAGATATTATTTTTATTATGATAAATGTATTTCAATTGTGTTTTTTTTCTATTCATTTCATATTGATTGAATCTAAAGACAATAAAAAAAAAAGTTTCCTTTTCTTTTCCTCATATCAGTCACTTCCCAGAACAGTTCAAGGAAAAATGTCCCTTATTTTCTGGTAACCTTGAAAACATTTCCCAGAAGGCACCCTGTTGTGGTTAACACACAACACTACTCAAAAATGATCTGAAGCAGAAATTCCCAGCATCTTAAAAAAAACAAAAAAAAAACAAGACTGAGCATGTTCTCTTAATAATTAATTCCTTAATGCATTCATGTAATAAGTACAAATACATGTCTTTCTCTTCAGCTCCTTCCAGTTTTAATCCAAACTGATCTCACTGGTTGAAGATGGATGGATTCACCTTATCGTCCGTACCCGTGGAAGTGGGGATGTCTTCTGTCTGTCCGGACACTATGAGCAGCCACAGCCCAAACTTCACCTCCAAAGTGCCCGAGGTACCCGTGAACGTCACCACGGTGGTCACGGCTGTCATCTTCGTCACCGTGTTCATTGTGGGCCTTCTGGGTAACACTCTGGTTATTTATGTGGTGGTCCGTTACGCTAAGATGAAGACAGTGACTAACTTGTACATCCTTAATTTGGCCTTGGCTGATGAACTCTACATCTTGGGGATTCCCTTCTTGGGGACGCATAATGTGCTCTCTTACTGGCCGTATGGGGAGTTCCTCTGCAAAATGTACATGACTGCTGATACCGTCAGCCAGTTTTCATCCACTTTTTGCCTAACGGTGATGAGCATCGATCGCTACCTGGCTGTAGTTCATCCTATGAAAAGTGCCAAATGGCGGAAACCTCAGGTGGCTAAGATCATCAATGGCATGATATGGGTGGTGTCCTTTCTCATTGCGTTGCCCGCCACCATCTTCTCTAAAATACAGGAGGAGTTTCAAAGCTGCAACATGACGTGGCCTGAGCCCAGCACTTTATGGTCCACCGTCTTCATCCTCTACACATCCATCCTGGGATTCTTCGTTCCCGTGGTGGTCATTTGCCTCTGCTACCTACTGCTTGTCATCAAGGTAATGGAAAAGTAATGAGAAAAGCTTTTAACCCATAAAGACCCAGTGCTACTTTTAGGGCACATTCCCAATTGAATCTTTCTTCATTTTTTTTTTTTTGGATATAATATTATCTTCTGTATTTTGCTTTTTTTTTTTTTTGGTGTGAATTATGTATTTTCCTATATTTAATTCACAGATCATGTAGATGTTTAGAAAAACTCAAGGTGAATTCAAAGTTAATCAGAAAAATGATGAAAAAGTTACTTTTTTTTCGCAGAACAAATCGCTAACTGAATGTAATGTCGTTGATCCAACTCCATTGGTTTTACTGGAAGATGACGGTGTTTCCACGGTAACAGCAAGGCCTCTGAGCGTCATATCTGATGATTTACATCAATTATTTACATGTTTTGATAGGATTAGTGGATCGACAGGTATTAAATAGTTTATATCTGTGGATTGTTTGTGGTTGTTTGGGTCTTTATGGGTTAAGATCAACTGATTTCTTTTTGTTATTCTGAGTCCTGGTGTAATTACTTCATAAAAGTGTCTGTATTCCAGGTGAGGTCAGCAGGTGTGCGGGCCGGGCTGACAAAGCGTCGCAGGTCAGAGCGTAAGGTGACACGCATGGTGGTGATCATCGTGCTGGTGTTTGTGTTGTGTTGGCTGCCCTTCTTCACTATGAACATCGTCAACCTGGTTCACATCATCCCTGAGGACAATGTCACCACTGCCATCTACTTCTTCTTGGTCATCCTCACCTACGTCAACTCCTGCGCCAATCCCTTCCTGTACGGCTTCCTGTCGGACAATTTTAAACAGAGCTTCCAGAAAGTGCTCTGCATAACCAAAGCAAATGCCGTCAACGCTACAGTGACAACCCAAGACCGAACAAAAGAAAGCAACGTTCCTAATTCCTCACCCAGAAGCCACGCACAGAATGGGAAAATGCAGAACATCCAGGTATGATGCAATGTTACACATATCTGGTGGAGATTACATTGAAAACTGTATGAAAAGGAATCTATTATTTAATTAGAAAACCCCCAGATCTGTGCATTTAAACCTCAAACCTTAGAACCATAGAACTAACAGAGGTTTGGGATTAAAATTTGTCCTGCAAAAAAAAAAAAAAATCAACCTTTTAGAGTAAGAAAAAGAGTTAATTCTAGTGTAAATACAGTGGCGAGAAAAAGTATGAACCACATGAAATGTCATAAAATGTGATCTAGATCTGCATGCACTGTAAAAAAGAACATTGGTATTTGTTCAGTTGAGAGAAAGTATAAAAAATTCCCACAAAAAACCATTTCTTTTTACATCAGATCAAAATAATATTTGATTTGATGCCTTCACATAGATTTATTAATAGACTGAATTTGCAAATGCTCTTTGGCAGAGGACAGCTACCACATATATCCACCACAGCCAAGGAGTTCTCCTGAGAGCTTCTTTCACACATGGCTTTGGCTCAGGAGGAAGAGCAGGTTATCCCAGAGCTAAAAGTTGGTGGTACGAATCCAGCTTTGTCAAAGTTTTAGCAGAACATACTATGGGACAACAGAATATTTTCATTTGGTACCATGAACTGCAACCTCGTTAAGAGAACTTAGAATCTTTACTGCAGAAGGTTGCTTTAAAATTTTGAATAATCTCCACATTTAGTTTTTTTTTTTTTTTTTACAGTGTAAGTCACTCTAACTATAGACAAAAACTCTGGTCTTCATCCTTTACAGGACACTCATAAAAATACACTGAAATTCAAAATTTCCACTTCAGTGTGTTATTGGAGACTTTATTACTTTTCCGAAAATTTTCAAAATAGTTTATTGTTACATAGAAAATCAAGGTTAATGAAGTTACCATATTTGGTTCCTTACCCAAAAGTGGCAGGATTTAAATACATATTTAAAAAAATATATATTTAAAAAAAGACAAACGTAAGTAAGGTGAAAGGAACATGAATTTTAGAACATTAGCCCAACATAAGTGCTGATACAGACACACATTATCCCCCCCCCCCCCTTTTTTTTTTTTTTAACTTTATTTTTATTATTTTACAACAAATATAATTAAACATACATAACACCAACAGCCGGGTTAGAAAGTCACAACTTACATAAGAAAAATAATAAATGAGTACATTAATTAATATGCATTCTCACACAGTGTAAATGCGTATATAAGTTCCACCTGCATCATTCATTCATTCATTAATGCATGCGGAAATGACCAAAAATAGTCACTTGCCTGATAAAGGGTTAACCTAATACCATGTAAACAGTTGAAATATTTCCTATCTTTACTGAACTCAACTATTAAACACTGACGGTGGGGCTGGAAAATGTAGCTGGATTGGTTGAACATCTTCTGGCAGCAATAAGCAAAAAATTCAACAGGTTTGAGTGTTTTGGTTTTTTTTGAACTCAGAGAAGTTCCTTAACTGGTACAAAATAGACTTTTTTTTTATTCGACTTGAGGTTTGCTGATTCCTGACTCCAGTCATTAACTTACGGGTTCACTTATTTTTTTCAGCACAGTGAGTTTTTAATAGCTGTGGTCAATAAAAACATCAAATACTTTAATTGAGTGTCTGGTATTAGACTTAGATACAGATCAGATTACATTTTATGACAAATTTATGACCACTGATTGATTTTTTTTTTTTTTTTGGAAACTGAAAAAAATTGTCATAGAGCTCAATGAATTTTAATGTTTAATTCAATGGCTTTTTTGAGAGTTTCGTCCCTCAGGTTGTTACCATCATCATCATTTGACTAAAAATGAACTCAAACCCACAATTAAACATCATTACTGACACTGTTTCTCCTTCTTCTTTGCTGTTTCTGTGTTTTTCCAGCAGCGTGTCCAGATGGAGGTTCTTGAAAGTGAAACGTTAAAATCATCAGTGCTCTAAGTTTCCAAGCTGGTCTTGAAGAGGACTTGGACAACATTTAATTTTTTTTCATATTTAACATCTTTATTGCTGATTGTCATCTTTGAGACCATTTCTATGAAGAATCAGAGGAGTGCAGAGTTTTGCCTTTTTATTACCTCTGTCAAGTTTGCTCCGTTTATTTGCTTGTCTGCAGGATTGAACAAACACTACTGCACTGATTTTCAGTAAACTTGGGTGCGGAACTAAGGAACAGATCCAGAAAAAGGGAAACTTCATAGAATTTCTTTCTACTTTTAGCAGAAATATACTCTCAAACAACTGCTAGTCTGTTTTGTTTTTATTTTTTTTGTTTTTTTTATGTTTGCGACATTGTACAAAACATTAAAATCTTTAAATTCAATCGATGCTCAACTAGAATAAACCTCCTCAGCTGAAACAACCAGGTTAATTCGGACTTAAACTGTTTTTTATATGTTATAGTATTTATATAAAATATCACTGCCTTTCTGTTTTAGGTTTTGTTTTCATTTGTGACTGATTTAAGTTGCTGTAAAACCAAGCTCAGCACGTTTCCTACAATTTTATTTAGTTTTCATATATAGATATTTCAGAGAACTAAAGGGATCTGTGCAACGAGTGTTAGACTGACAGTAGAGTTATTTAATAGCAAAAAAAAAGAGCGACTCTTCAGAAATATGAATAATTCAGTGAGTTTATTGCTGAAGAATTGTAGACTTTATTGTTTGAATATAAGCGCATTACGACCAAATATTAATTTTAGCAGATATTTTCACAGCATGATACTTTTTTTTATGTCCACTAGTGTAAACTATACCAGAATCATGGCAAATTATCTATGAGAATTCACGGTATTCAGTTTTTTGCTGCTTTAATGTAACATTAAGTTGCTGTTGGGTAGAAACCTCTTATGTCCAAAACGGTTATTTTTCAAGAAACTGATAAAACGATGTATATTCTAAATAAATGAATGTAATCACAAGTCATTTTCAATACTTTCACGGTTAAATATCTGTAAAACCATCACACCAATGTGAAGAATGACCAATAGAACCGTTATGTCCTCAGTAGGTGACAAAAGTTAGAAAAAACTAACACTCTGTCCACTACAAAAAAAATAATAATACTAATAAATATATCTGAAAAACTGTTGTATTATGCTGTTTCGAATCAAGACAATTAATGAAAAAAGCCAAAACTTTAACTTTCTTGGGTTTCGGGAGGATATGACAACAAAAAAATGACCAAAAATGGACTTAAGAGGTTTCTGCCCGATATTTCCTCTGCCTTGTTCGTTTCATATTCGTGACGTTTTGTTACAAAGCTGTGAAAATGTCTCGAAATAGTAACGCCAATTATTGTCCTTATCATTCTTTTGTTATATTTCTGAAGTAAACAATCATCCCATTTGATTTTAATTTACACCAAAGATGGACCATCTCAAAATGAATGAAAATGACCCCGTAAGATGTGAGACGTAAGACAAGGGAATTAGTGTGAAATAATAGTTTGTTTCATCCGTTCACCCTTAAAAGGCAGCTGAAATGTGCCTGTATTAAACAAAGCTGTTTTATGTACATCCATAACATGAACCATGTTTATTGCCGCTGTGATTCGTCGTTATTAGGGCAAGTTATCGTTTGAGACTGAAGCACTTTATCATAGTTCAGTGTAAACACAAGTGGCAGCTTTGTACTTTGAATGTTAACGTGTCTCATCACAATCCAACGGGGTATTTCCCAACTTTCCATCTCGAATGAAGGTAAAGTAGTTTTACTGTAAAAGCAGCAAATAAATAAGTACTAGAGGTCGACTGATAATTTTTTTTCAAATTTGGACACTTGATCGATATTTAAGGCCGATTTTTTTTTTTTTTTTTTTTAAAGCACATCGACTGTAAAATGCAATTAAAACACTAAAATCAACAATGGAATCTATTAGTACATATACACATAGTACTCTTTTAACATTGAACTTGCATTGAAAGTGCTGCCCACACAGGTGCCTGATCAAATATCATATCATTTTTACTACTTATCAAATATTGGCTTTCAATTTTTTATTGGAAAAAAATCAATATATCGACCCGATATATTGGCCAGCCAATATATCAGTCCACCTCTAATAAGTATCCATATTTCCTATGGCAGGTCAGAGGAGCGTAGTAGTATCTGATTTGTCACTTCATTTCATCTGTAACTATGAACGTAGTCATTTCCCACAGTAACTTTTTATTTATTGTTGTTGGTGGTGGGGTTTTGTGTGTTTTTCTTATTCCTACATCAGTGATCTGTTGTTGTCATTTACATTGTGGGTCTGTACAATCTTGATGTTACTTCTCAAAATAAATGTAATTCACTCAAAACACGAGTACAGGTGTTTTTGAACATAAAATTGAAAATTACGTACGGAGGACTTACAGTGTACGAAACAAGAGAAAAAAAAGAAAAATATAGCTGAAAACATTTCTTTATCCAAATTCTATTTTGTATCGTTGTCATCTAAATTCCAGTCCCACATGATGAATCTTTTCCTTCTTAGGTTCTATTTCTTTTTAATTGGCGCTGGATATATTATTGAATTCTATTATTATTATTTTTGTTTCTATCATTTAAGGTTAAAGATTTGAAATTTTCTCCCCAAAATGCTGCAAATGCACTGAATACTTACAGTCTGATAAAATGTCTTACTGTATTATATAAATATATTTAATCAAATATCATTAAAAAAAGTGTATAAAATGAACACTTTACCTGCTCTACTTTACGTATCTACCCTCATCTGCTCTTTAACCCAGTGCTACTTTGATGGCAGTTCCCAAATTACATTTTCTCTATATTTAACCTTTCTTAAGTGATTTATTCTAATATTATCCTTTATTTTTCATGGTTTTGTTTTTTTTTTTTAGCATAAATCAGGTATTTTCTTGTTTAATCCATTGATCGTGTTGATATTCATTAAAGCTCAGAGTAAATTCTAAGGTAATTAAATCAGAAACAGAGAAAACTGAAGAAAAAGTGACATTTTCAGACAAATATATCAATAACTCAACATAAACCAAGTGTGTCCTTTCACTGTCATTGATCCAACTCTATGGGTTTTACTGGTGAATCAATGTTTTAGAAAATGACAGTGTTTCCACGTTCACTACGGAGCCTCTGAACGTCCAAATGGGTCATAAGTGATGAACATGAAAAGAAACAAACTGTATTTTATTCCAATTATTTGCATGTATTGATAGAATTAATGAATGAACAGGTATTAAACATTTACATCAGTAGATACTTTTGAGCATTTTTGGCTGTTTGGGTCTTTATGGGTTAACTGCTCCCTTTAACCCCTCTCTACAAACTATCTACCTTTCTATTTTAATCTTTTTTTTTTTTTTTATTCTTCCCCTAAACCCTCATATGAAGTGTGTTTACTGACAACCTGTTTGGTGTAGGGGTGCTTCAGTGTTTGTGGTCACGTTGCTGTCGTTCCATCTTGCTCAATGTCAAATGAAACTCCTTTTATTATATCTAGTAAACAAAGAAAGAAAGGAAGGAAAATCAGCTATGAACAGCTTAGTTTTGTTGTACGGTTAATATTTAATTTTATGTACCGGTATTCCTTATTTATTTATGTATTTATTTATTTTATTCAAGGAAGGAAAAACAAAATGTGATGCATTTTAGATACAAAATCTTGAATAGTTTTTCTTCGTTTAACTAATCGAATCCCTCCCTTCCATCTTTCCCAAATACATACAAACTGCCACATGAACCAAAAAGAAACAAACAACCAAAAAAAAGGGAGGGGAGGGGTCATATATAATAATATTAATAATGGCGTGGGTGAATAAAGGACACTTTCACATACTGTTTCTAGTTTACAGGGTATAGGATGCTATGGTGGTGCAGTGGTAAATATTTTCACCTCACAATAGGAAGGCAGTGGGTTCAATTCAATTCAATTCAATTCAATTCAATTCAATTCAATTCAATTCAATACCTTATTGTCAGTGTACAAAAAAAACAAGACGGTGATTCAATCATCCTTCAAGCTGTCATACCAAATCAAGTTCAAAAGCAAAAAAAAAATCTAATAAATAAATAAATAATAATAATAAATAATAAACAAGTGGTGCCAGGCGCAACAAACCCCGCCCCTCGCAAACATTTTACCTGATTTGCCCTATCTCTTATCATTGTAAAAACACATTTTTGAAGACTTTTGACCTACATTTACCAAAATTTAATGGGATCTATTCTAGACCACATCTGAACTTCCCTGTTTTTTGGGGTTTTTTTTTATGACTTGCATTTTCATTCACTTTTTCCAAAGATATCACATATCAAATAGTAACATTAAAGCATAAGTAAATTACCCACCCAACCATAACCAGAAGGGGTCTTAGCATCTATATTATGGTTTTTATCCCAGACATATCAACTTTGAATATCCATATATGTAATATATACATACCCCTTAAATATCTATACAAATGTGTCTAATCATTATATACACACATGCAATCATTGTCTTTTCAGTGTGAATCCTCTTAGTCTTTAGTCTTAGAGATTTAAAGATTCCAGGTATTTGTTCAACTTCAAGTGATGTTCCTCATACCTTTCTTGAAAATTTAATGGAAATTGATCCAGTACCAAAAAAAAAAAAAAAGAACCAAAAACAATACCCTCGCTTGCCTTTTTGGGGGCGGGGCCAAAATAAAGTGTCATTCCAAAGTGCAATGAATCCAGCAGTGCAAATACATTCAGACATGTTTTCTTCTTCTCCGTATGGGTTCTTCAGTGATTCATATTCATACATCCTTTCTACTCGTCCTCCAAACCATTCCACTGATTCAACCCACATATTGTTATGCACATTTTTTCATTATTGAATTTTTTATTTTTTTTCCTCCCCTTAAGTCATTCTCCCCTATTTGAGTAGACTTCAGTTTGACTACATCCATAAATTTCAGCCTGTTTACCTTGGAAAAAATAATAAATTGGTGTGATTTCAATATACCACTGTCTTTACTGCTCTTTTTTTCCAGCATGTACCTGCACACAGTAATAAAAATATGCTAATACCAGAGAACAAAACAGAGTGTGCATTCATTTGTGGGGTAAAATTAATCTTGTTTTTCCCATCGCTGCTGTGCTTTTGTATCGTATATGTGAGGCATCTGAGGTTCCTGAGTTTATTTAATGCAGTTGAATGTAATACGGTTCAGACTAAACCCAAATAAGACGGTTGCATCTCACAAGGGATTGTTTTCCTATCTTTGTTTTAAATCTATAGGCGGAAAACACAAAGACAGGAGATGAAACAAGAAGAGAGGGGATTATTAAAGAGGAAACAGTAATAAAATGACATGAAACAAAACACAAGGTACTTACTTTAATAGCAGAGTGCATGAAGCTGGATTTTAAGGGTTAAGATGTGGGTCATCTATTAAGTTAAAGGCTGATGGTTCAGTTCTAGTCTTTGAAGAGGTTACTTAGCTGTCTGGTGCAGCGCCGTATCAATTTGTGTGTATGGATGAATAAAAGAAAAGCAAATTCTGCACAAAGTGGCCAATTTATTTTACATATCCTACATCCTCATTATCTGTCTGAGTTTAGAGAAAAAAAGGTTTATTCTAATGAGGGAAGTTTCTGGAGGATGATACGTCTTTAACAGAATGTGAACGTATGAAAACTCACAGTCAGTGTTGAAATACGAACAAACCTGAACAAGACAACATGAAAGCTTCAGAGTTTACATTACGTGTCTGTGAAGGAATGGAATTGGTCATGACTTGATTCATTTTGTTCCGCTATTGCACATAAACACCCACTATATTCAGTGTTAGAGTGAACGTTCAAGACATGCAACGTTATTTTACATTAGCTTCTTAGAAATACATCCTTACTCATCTAAACCTCCTGTCTTGTACTTTCTAGAGAACAGGCCCGTAATTAACCAGAAACATCCTTATTTTTGTGACTTGTGAATTTCAGCAATCACATGTTGACTTTCAGAGCAGTTTTGCCTTCTTACTAATTTTAGGAAATGTATCAACTCGTCTTTATTTTCCTGTCTTCACAATAATAAAGTGATGACAGATTTATAGAAAAGAAAAAAAAATTATATATATTGAATGAAAATATGGACGCAGGATAGATGACGAGCCATTTAGTGTTTTATTTTGTTTTTATAAATATGCTTTGTGAGTAAGTAGTTAAAGATTAACCCATAAAAAAACCCCAACAGTGAATAAAACCATCTACTGAACCTATCAATACATGTAAATAACTGGGGTAAAATACAGTTTATCATCGTTTCACGGTCATCAGATATGGCTATTTGGATTTTCATAGTTACCATGGAAACACTGTTATCTTCTACAACATTAATTTACTAGTAAAATCCATAGAGTTGGATCAACGACAGTGGATGGAAACACTGGGTTTTGTGTTCAGTTAATGAGAGATTCTGCAAAAAAAAAAAAAAAAAGGTCACATTTTCTTTAGTTTTATCTATTTCTGATATAATAATCCTCATCTTGAATCTGTGCTTTTATGAACATCTTCGATCAGTAAATTAAATATAGGAAAATACCTGATTTATACTTAAAAATGCAAAATAGTGATAAATCAGTTCTGAAAGGTGAGAAAAATTCCGTTGGAGAAATGTCATATTAGGTCTATATGGGTTAAAAATATAAAAGGCATGCACATTAGAGGATACTTCTTTTTTTTTTATCATATTATCACTGTCATAACACATTGTGAGACATGCATAAAGCCTGAATTCATCACATGGTCTTGTTTATCTACGCTTCATTATCACTTCTGTGACTTTAACCTGATAGGCTCTGGTACCACCCCCCCTACCGCGACCCTCACGAGGACTAAGAAAAAGAACAGTTTTAAAAGGACCATAATGTTGACAGTCACACACTCTATCATCAATTATCTGCTGCTGTCTAAGAAGGCGTAAATCAGACTCCAACACTTTTAACCACATCTGGTTTTTTGGACGCACAAGATGTGTTTGTTGACACTGACCTCATTGATCCACAACAGGAGGAGGTGAGTGAGGAGGAGCTTCACTAAATAAACCATCAGTCTGCACTAGAACGGTGAAAGAAAGGAATTTAAGGTGTGAAAGGGATGAACTAAATCCTTAACATCTGAAAACACTACTAGCATTGTTAGATTGTAACAATAAAAGCATAAATTATTTAATGCTGAGTTGCAAAAGGCACATTTTGGAGGTTCACATTTCCCTGCATTTCTTTTCGCCAAAACTAAAAAAAAAAAAAAAGTACTCATAAAGACCCAGTGTTATTTTCCGAATGCATTTTTCTCTTTATTTAACCTTTCTTAAGTGATTTATCCCCATTTATTATAATATTATCCTCTTTATTTTGAGTGCATTTGAGTGTATTTTCTTATATTTAATTTACCGATCATGCAGATGTTCATTAAAGCTCAGATTAAAGTTGAAGGTTATTATATAAGAAACAGACCAAACGGAAGAAAAAGTGACTTTTTCCAGCAAATATATCATTAAATGAACATAAACCCAGTGTTTCCATCCACTGTCGTTGATCCAACTCCATGGGTTTTACTGGGGAATCAATGTTGTAGAAGATGACAGTGTTTCCATGGTAACTGTGAAAGTCCAAATAGCCATATGTGATAACCATGAAAAGATGACAAACTGTATTTTACACCATTTATTTACATGTATTGATATTAATAGTGGATCAACGTGTATTAAATATGTTTGGGTCTTTATGAGTTAAATCTTACAGTATTTATTCTTTACCTAATCACATAATTATATCATATCCTTAGTAGATATTATATGTAACTTCGGCGTCCTGAGATTCTATGTTTTTCTTTTCTTCTCACACAGTCAAGGAGGTGAAGATAATGAGCTCTCAAAGGCAAAGAAAGGTCAAATACTGTGAGGATCTTTAATATATTCTTAACAGATGCAGTGTATGTCTGAGGACTGAAGCAGAGGATCCCTTCAGGAATCTGCCGTCAGCGAACTGAGCAGAACATAAACTCACTCTGTTAATGGTTTCGACCGCATTAAAACACTTGATCCTCAGATAAAAGACAAACAGAAATGATGCACTTGTAAATATTTGAAAATAAATAAATAAATAAATAATAATGATTGAATAGATGGATTAATAAAGTCCATCCATCCATCCATCCACACAGGAAATTTGCCAGAGTAAAATGTACTTAAATTGAAGAAAATATGACTCTACTTAGATAACATTTGATCCCTCTCTAAGAAGAGTAAAAGTTACTCTTCGGCTAGAGCTAGAACCAAAGACGGCAGCAGAAGAGCTCACTTCGACAGCGCGAAATATGTGCGTCATCGTAACAGGACGAGACAAGGAGCATGTGCAGAATGACCGGAATAACGTTAAAGCGGAATAAACCATTTACATGTCTGAGGAATGAGTTAATTCAGAATTAAGAGTGGAATTAAC
>JAPTYQ010000029.1:13886703-13904111 GCA_029814465.1 Ostorhinchus cyanosoma
GGTGCATTTTCTTTTTCTAATGTATAATACTGGTTTGTACATCAATCTATCAAAGAAAGCAAACATTTTATTTACATTTTCATTCGGTAATTTGCTCATTTGAAGGTATAGTGATTTCCCGATGATGATGTTGGGGTGGTTGTGGTTTGGGGGTGTATTGATAGGAGGAGGGAACTTGGAGTGATTGACAGGGTTGGGGGTGGGAGCAAAAGGGTCATTGATGTAGATAACCAGCAAGACAACAACAAACTTTTTTTTTTTGGCTTTTAAAACATTCCCCTTGATCAACAACGCCACATTTGAAGTTATATAGAGTGAAAAAGTATAATAGTTGGGCTTTAAGCTTTTAACTTTGTTTTCTTAACTTACAGTATTGACTGTTTTTAGACACGTATCAACTCATGTGTATTTTGCCAAATGTTTAGTCTTTGTTGAGTTTAAACCTGTTTTGTCGTACTGTCGGTTTGTTTTAGTATTTTGCCTTAAAAGCTCAACCAGGGACATGGTCTGTAAATGAACTGTAATGGCTACAAGGCTTTTAATACATTGAGTTAGTTACAAATTTTAATGGTTAAATGTAAATGTAAAATAGTTTGAATAAAATAATGTCATACTTTAAAAGCTATGGATCACGTTTGGAATCTTGGTGTGTTCGTTGACGGAGATCTGACCTTTTCTCAGCTTTCTACCTGTTTTTTTCCACACAAAAACCAAGTGAAGTTCATCCACACCTCCATCTCCAGTAGAGCAGACTAGTGTCATGATTTATTAACTCAGTTTCCCATAAATAAAGGTAAGGCAAGTTTATTTGTATAGCACAACTCATACACAGGATAACTCAAAGTGCTTTACAGAGGCATAAAAACAAATAAAAAAATTAAAAAAAAAATCACAGAAGAATAAAAGACATTAAAAATCACAAAAAGGGTAAAAGACATTAAAATAATCAGAGATAAAATGTGGTTTTAAAGTGAAATAAATACATCAACTATATTAAAACCATATATTCAAATAAAAATAGACATTAAGATAAAAAAAAATGCATTTCAAAGACAAGATTGAAAAGAGTTTATTCATACGCACATGAAAAGAGGAAGGCTTTTAACCTGGATTTAAAAATGTTCACATTTGGGGCTGATTTGAGGTCAGTTGGCAGCTTATTCCAGTTATGTGCAGCATAATAGCTAAAAGCATTAAGTAGCTGCAGCTCATTCAGAATCAGGACGAAGGGAACAGAAGCCATTACAGCAGCTCTAGGATCAGTACACTCACCTCCAGTTAATCACAGGACAGATGCTCAAGTGTTACTACTAGTCTACGCACGGACCAGAGAATATCAGTGACACATTTATAGAAAAAATGGACTGGGATCATGGAGAAGCAGCATTTAGTCATCATCCTGCAAACAACAGGAACAAACTGCCAAAAGAGGTTAGATTTGACTCTAGTGTGGACTTTTAATATGTAATAATAAAATCATTTTTCACCTCATTATATAACGTATTTGCGTAATAATTTGGTGCATAATGTAATAAACCGTCCAAATTGATGCCTTGATTGGAAAAAACATACCAGCAGAACAACACTGAGCATTCCAGATTAATTAGAATTCAATAAAAAAAAAAAAAACTAGTAGGATGTTTCATTGGTCAAACCTAAATACAACGTAACTGTATTCATTAGAATGGAGAATGTGTTTGCAAGCTACAGACAAAAGCTGCATTAAGTATAACTGACAAGAAACTTACTGGTGAACTGAAATTTGAAAAACAATACATAGTTTATTACAAAATGCAGTAAAGTTTATTATAAAATGCAGCGCTGCAAGGTCAAAAACATTTCTCATGTGACTATGAATCACTCAGTTTTTTCAATGACACTAAATCTTACGCTTTCATGCTTTTCAACTCTGGAGGACTGTATGTCAATTAAAAAAAAAAAAATTATATTACTGCTTTAAGCACTGTGTTCTCTAATTAACTCATCTGTTCTTTCAGTTTCCTCAGGATACATCTCATTTTTGTAAATCAGTTTCCTTCGTGTATGAAATTTACCATAAAAATGAACTTTCCTTTTCTAGAAAGATGCATTTGAAAGTATTTTAACCTTTCAAGACCAGGAGCTATTGTGTTAAATTTGAAATGCTTTTTTTCCCTACATTTAACCTTTCTTAAGTTTTGTCACCATTTATAATCCACATGTTGTATTTTTCAGTGTCAAATACTTTCCTAGATTTATTTTCCTGATCATGTACAGCTTGATTAAAGCTCTGGATAAATATACATTCTTTCAGGACAGAAACCAAAGGGACCTTTCCAGCAGTATATTAAGTGATAATTGTCTCCACCTATTGGTTAAATTATGTGGGTTTTATTGGCGAACACTGATCCAGAAGACAGTGTTTCCATGTTCATAAGAGCCTCCCAAGGTCTAAAGGAGTTAGAGATGACAAGGTAAGCTGAGAAACTGCATTTTATTTTATTTACATGTATTAATAAGATCCATGGATCAAGTTACGAAATTAGCTCAGTGGATGGTTTTCACTGAAGTGTTAATGTGTAAAACTAAAGTATAATATTGTCTGACCTTGTGTATGATTTTACATTACAGAATATTCACTGGCTTTTCATCACACACAAGACAACACTCCAGAATAATAGAAAACACTTTTATTTTCCCCTATTCACAAAATTTAAATAAAAAGGGATACATCAGATAAACGTCCCACCTGCACCACAGTTGAGCAAAAGAGAAAAAAAAGTACTACTCAAATTCATTTGCTAGCCTTGATATCCGATTGAAACAAAGAAATTGATTTTTTTTCCACATTCTTCCTTAAGGTATGCACCGAGCACGACTCTCCTTCAGTCCAACTACAGTGTCAAATCTGACAGAATCAAATGGTCCGCTATAAAACAACGAAAAACAAATAATTCTTTAAATAAAAAGAATAAAAACGGTGAAAAAAAAACTTTTAAAGTCCAAAAAAAAATTTGTGCACTCAGCACAAAAAAATTAGAACTAAAAACAAAAAAAGAAAAAAACTTAAAAAACAAAATTAAATAAATAAAATTGTCACAAGCATTAAAAAATAAAATTAAAAAAACTAAAAAAAAAACCAACCAAAAAACCCCCCAAACAAACAAAAAAACAAAGTTGTGGACAGGTTGCATTTAAATTCACTTTTGTAGCCTAGTGTATCACAGCATGGCGCAGACTGGTACAAACTCAACTTTTTACCCAATCTTTGTGGCACAGGAACTGCATCTTTCTGAAACATGTACTGTTCCAAGCACATTTGTCCAACCTGTGATCAGTGATTCGCTACCTCCTGTCAATGCTCGTCAACCAAATAAAGAGGATACTGTGAGTGGAGCGGCTTTGAGGAACGGGTGAGAGCCACTGTTGCATCAATATCACAGGTAAAATGAAAGAAAATCTATGAATCACAGAAGTTTATGGAGAAAAACAATTGTGTATTAATGCTTATTCTTAAAAAAAAAAAAAAAAAAAAAAAGCATATTCATCAGGTGGGCAGATGCTTTAAACAGGCAGCTAATTTTTAGGACTATGGGGCAGATGATACCTCCAGTGGCCTCAAACTCAAAACAACGCTCCTGACAAAACTTCAGAGTAGTTCTGGTGCTGAAATAAATCTAAGCAGCACCTTTATTACTTCTATATTAAAACACCAATAGGCAAAAAGCCATATGTACTTCCATTACAACCATCCACTATGGACAATGACGTAGAGATAAAGCTGGATAAACACCACCGCTCTCTGAAAACCAGCTGACCAGCGTCCGAGGGCAGAGCAATCAGGACTGCTTTAATCCGTGGCATATCCTACACAGTATCAACGGGTGAATATATGGCAACAGCAATCACTAGTCTGATCAGAGGCTGGAATAGTACCTTATTAGTCCAGCAGTGAGTTGCATTGCCATTGACAAAGCTCTTATAAAGCCAGATCCCAACACTGGGATCTGCTATAAAATGACTTAAAAAAAAATAATAAAGAAGCAATAATCAATGGAAAGCATGCAACGTTTATGACGAGGAGAAGCTCTGATGGCTGAACAAAAAGCTTGTGAGAAAGATGGGGACATCCTCAAACACAGATATGGACTGACAGATGCACGTGATCCAAAATACTGTAAATAAGATGTCTCCGTCCTCTTAAATCCTATTTATTCAATTGTAGAAGGAGCTACATTATAAAACTAACTATGTTAACGAGGCCTCAAGTCTTACCTAGTCATTTTTACCATTGCTTAACAATATCAACATAAGGCTTACTTTAGCAAGCCATTAACAGTCCTAAAATCGCTTATCAAAAAACTATATCTCAAGATCAGTATATTATTACTGTACGTCTTACATTTGAAATTCTAAATTTCTTACAAAAGAAAAAGTGCATTTATATCAGTAAGAACCAATTCATTCTTGGTGATGTCTTATCGCTCTCATTAAGTCCATTTTGTAAATACTCTAAAAAAAAAATTAAAAAAAACGAAAAAAAATGAAAGCAGCAGCAGCAAAAGGATTCTCCACTTGCCTACAGTATTTGAAATCTTGTCGCAGTGAATGATCAGACGCTCTATTATTCTATGTTGAGTTGGTCTGCACAACCTCCATTAAACTATAGGGACATCGTTTCCACTATGAATAAATGGGAGGACAAAAGAACCAAGCACTTGACAGCTTTAACTTATGGCAGCCTCCATATACTGACAATAATGTAATATATCAACTTACAACTGACATTCACTCAAACATGCGTTACTTAAGAGGTGATCATATGCCATGCAATAACTTGCGAGGATTAACAGACCTATGACTCAAGAGGATTCGGCAACCAAGGGAAGAGGTGCAAAATTAAATTCAGCTAAATGTACATGTGAAAAGTGAATACGACCCATGGATGTGCACACCAAATGTAATTTTTGCTGTAAAAGGTGCAAAAAAGAAAAAAAAAAAGTGCACATCTCCTGCATTATTATGATGTAAAAGCGACTTGTGTTTCATTTAGCCAGTTCTATTAAAGCCACACGAGCCTGTGCAACACATCTATATGATGCGTCCTTCTACTGAAAGCATTTGGGACTGTGGCACCCTATTGCTGGTTCAGATAATTCCTTTTTATGCACCCATCCACCACCCCCTCCCCACTGTCATCTCTTGCAACAGAATAGTCGAATCAAGGAGGGGAAAGGTCAAAACCAGCCCCTTTTTTGCCCTCACCTACTTAAGATCCCTGCGGTGCTGTTGGCGAAAGTCACTTTTGAGTGTGTTGGATTTAGTGAGGCATTTAATCCGAGAGGTATATGTATATCCCCAGTTTACCCTCCCACACCCACCACCCTCCTCCCACCCTCCCTCACAGAGACACACAGGGTGCAGGGGGAGGGAAGAAGTGGGACATCCGCTGAGTGGACGGTCAAGGCCAGTTCCATCCCTTCAGCTCATGTTTCTCCCCATGATCTGGGCAGTGCAATGAGTTCCCCAGTAACCCTCCCCTCCATTTACCTGAAAAAAACAGAAAAAGAAGAAAAAACTAAAGTTTAATGATCAGGCAGAGATGAGATCTGCTGTACGTGAATGGAAACAAGTGTTTGGATCAGAACATTTCTTTGGGAACAAAAAGTATCATTGCTTGTCAATGAGCTGGGTGTGTCATCATTTCCATACGAGGGCTAGTTTTATTCCTGGGAGAGAGAGACGTGTTTTCAGGACATACCTAACAGGCCGTGTCCTGTGTGGACCAAGGGGAGGTTTGGGTTAGACGCCATAGCAGGCCGACAGGCGCTCCTTCAACAAAGGAGGAAACTGCTCAGAGAACTGCTGCCAGTTCTCCTCTCCAACCTGATCCTTGAAGCCATGCAGGATCTGGGAGTAGGAAATAAAAAGTGGAAAATAATCACAGCTGCTGTCTCAGTCCTTTGTAAATACTTATCATGATATGTTGAAAGATTTCAAAATGTAGCAGCCCATTTGAAAAGTGTTTTAAGCCCAGGTCAGACACTAAACCAATTTGAGTATAATGCAAGGCAAACTTATGATATGAGCTGAGACTGTATTTATGAGGTGTAACAAACAAGTATAGCTTCATCTGTAATTCCACCATATTTATAAATGCTTTCATTCCTTATTTAATGTGACACTGCTCCAGGGGTACTCTGATACTGAGATATTCTTGACCATCTTGTTTTTATAAACACACACACACACATATATATATATATATATATATATATATATATTTCCTTTTCTGTTGCCGACGATCACTTTGCAAGCACATGCAAGGTACATCTTTAATCTAAACTGGGCTTCATGTTGTGTTGAGGAACAAATGTTCTCCATTCAACAAGTTCTACCACACTTCTCAGACTCAAAATTATCCGCAACATGAAATCAGATTTCGAATGTCTGATAAATGATCATCATTGAGTGTGGTGAGCAGCAATTGTAGTGTTTTTAGACAACACATGAGATTTGTGTTTAAAAAGCATCCCTCTGATGAGACACTCACCTTATAAAACATGTCTCTCAGGTCATCTTTGGGGTTGACCCAGGAAGCTACAGCGTCACAGAAGAAAATGAAGTCCTGAAAAGAGAGAGAGAAGCAGTTGCTTTACTGGTGCATTACTTTAGTCTGTATGCAGCTGAACTGTGCAGGTGTACCACTGAGGGGTTAAAACAATAAAATGACTCAACAAATGAGTGTTTAATTTGGCAATAATCGCACCTGCACCACTCCAGCTGGATTGACACCAATCATAACACAGATTCCACGGAAGGCCGAATCCTTCTCCTCGTTATCTCTGATATTCCTCAAAGACGTGCACCTGAGATAAAGCAAATGTAAGTTTTGGTTTTGTGGTGTTTATAGACCCTTTATGCTCATTCTCAATTAAAAAAAACCCCACTCTCCTCTCCAAAATAGAAAGAAGAGGTACTGCTGCTTAGTTCCAAACATGTAAGAGGGAAATCCATCAGGGTTTGGAGGTTAAAGAATCACTAGGTTTGTGGTAATATCCAGAAAATATCAAGTTCACATGCAACTCACCACGGTCTAATAAAATTCTGTAGTTGCGGTGCCACTTCCTGGGGACAGACGTAACCCAGTCTGCCGATCGTAATGGCTACACACAGGGAGACAGAAAAGTGGCTGCTGAGTTTGCGGTTGCATGTTATGTAAATCACGTACAAACAGTAGATTAAGACCTTTTCTGGTGAATACCAAGAAGGGTCTGAGTGTACCTGTGTTTTCCAACAGAGTCTTGGGTGTATTAGGTCTATTAATGATCTCCACCAGGTGTGGCAGGACCATGCCCACATACGGCTGCATCTCTGCACCTGCAAACACGCAACACAGACCATGGACAGAATTTAATTTAAAAAACAGTATGGCTATGTTATTAAGAAACAATTTCTTACAACAGGTTAGATGCCAAGGAGGAATTTCAGGACTCAATGTTATTTCCCAGACTGTGGGGTATCTAATGTAGATACTAAGTACATAATCCATCCAGTTGTTTAGAAGATGAAGGGTGCCTCCCTGTGCTCACCTGAACAATTCCCACTTTCTCTCTGCTTGATACTGCTGCCTGTAAGGATATCATATTGAGTATCTGGGCTGACTGGTTCATGCACAACCAATTAACTGGAAGGCATGCACAAGTGCAAACATGCGGACGTTTACACAAACTTATTTAGGGATGGGAATTGAGAACCAGTTTAAGAGATGAAACCAGCTCTAAATTACAGGAGCCACTGTCATCAAATGACTGAACATATGACCGTATTCCTTTTAGCGTTGGCCATCTTGTAGAAGACACTCTCAAACTTGGTTTGATTTAAAGAATGTAATAAATGCTGGCGGTAAGGTCTGAAGCGATTGTTTCAGGGAAGAGTGGAAACATTCCTAGAGATAAACGTGTACTCTATATTTACTAGTGTCATGAGTCGTGTGCCTTTTCCTTACTGGTTCTACACTGTTGAACGATTAAATAACCTTCCACAGTTTTTCCATCATCAACATAGTCTCCATCTATTTTCCTCATACAGAAAACTGATCAGGGATTAATTAAGTCTTGGACCAATAACCAGAACTGATAATTGCATTAATAAGATCTGATCAACTCCCATCCCTAGGCCTGCTCTGCTTCATCATATTAGTGTTACGACAAACAGAACTTGAAAAAGGCAAAGTCTTAATTTATGTTTCTAAATTTTACTTGGGTGTAAATGTCTAAACAAATTCTGTGCAAGACTATAGTTCTAGCAGACAGATCTTTGCACTCATATCATCTGCAGTCTTCAAACTCAATGTCTCAAACTCAAAGTGCCTCAAGCATCAATATCTGGATCAGAAAATAATATGGGAACAAAATGTATCATTCTGTGTCAATGAGCTGGGATTTTCATCACTTCCAGATACTGGGGGTTTGTTTTCAATAAAGGCAGGCATCTGAAACCACAAAAAAGAGCAAACAGAAGGAAAAGGGATCAACAACATCCACTTTCTCACTCACCCATCTGCATGGAGATTTCGCCAATGGCCCAGGTGGCATTGTTACACACCGAGATAAACTCTGGGTTCAGGTTGAGCCCCAAGATGGGCATGAACTCAGCTGGAACGAGGAAACGGGGGAAAACTGGTTACCACACAAGCATATAACTATCCATTCCACTTCAACAGTAATTTTCCAACCTCTATTAGTCGTCGGTTGAGGAAATGGGAACATCTAAGGCTACAGCTCTTATTACTATGAGAACACAAGACAAATCGCACTCACCAATACAAGGTTTAACATGGGGGAAGCAGGCTTTTGTTAAGTCACCCAGGAGAGCAAAGGAACTCTGTCTCACCTCAGGCATAGTATCCTGAAATACAAGTTGAGAGGTGTTAAAATGTTAGGAATGTCCCCCAAGGCTTGTCTGACATCCCTTAAAAAGCCCATTACATTACATTCCAAGCTGCAGATATAAATACACATGCTCCTACCTGCATGCACTGGAAAAGCAGCGTCATGATGTTGGAGCGGGCCACTAGCTGTTCCACATGTCCCCCCAGACCCTCAGCTAATCCGCTCAGCAGATCCAGAGCCACAATCATAAAGTCCTTGTCAGGAGCCTCATACTGGTCCGGATGCTGGTTGTACATCTGCACAGACAGGGCGGACAACATCAGCTTCTTTTATACATTTCTATAATAACCACTGACTGTTGTGATTGTGTTTTTCTCACCATTGCCTGAGCTAGTGTTTTCTGGACTAGTGTAACGCAGCGCTGATAGACTGGCTCGCAATAAGGAAGAAACCCACTCTGCAGGGCTGTGGCTACTGAAGATAAACACTGACAGGAAAAAAATATATAGTCATGTCAAAATTCACATGCTTATACCATGTAATAAACCACAATACCACATAATAAAAAAACAGAAATGAGTGAATTAAGAAAAAGTGCAATACTTTCAATTTTCCTGAAAGTCAGACTGGGCCCTCTTTAACAAAGGTTTTCCTATTGGGGGAAAAAAATTAATAACTCCACTCCTCACCTCCAAAAGTGGGAAAAGATCCTTATCCTCATCCTTCAGCTCATTCCACTTGGCAATAAGGGGAGGCATCAATTTCTGAATGTACTCCTGACAAATTATAAAATTTAATAAGATTAGGTTTTTGCTATTTTGTAAAATTAAAACTCAAACAGTGAACCATTGCAAAATCAGTAATGTGATCTTTTTTTTTTTTTTTAAATAGGTGTCAGTTCCTGTTATGGAGCATTAAGGCAATCATTCATCATTGTGAACATGCGCAATGGTTTTCAGAGCAAGTCAAAAAATAAACACTACCACAAAGATGACAATAAGAAGTCAAATAATCTGACACATAACCCTCTATGAAAGACCATCTTGTTCATCTTCAGTTAGTAATGATTAAAGTGATCAAAAACTACCAAAATACAAAATTTTCTTCAGACTCTTTTTTTTTTACTCAACCACATTTACCTGTTAATTAGCATCTTAAATTGACTTACAGGCTGATTGAGGTGGTGGCCTACTGAGTCTGCCAGGGTTCCTATGGCATCGTAGAGGATGAGGAGATTCTTGTGTTGATACTTCCCAAAAGCAAAGACCAATGTGTCCAGGATGAAGCTCAGGTAGGGTACCAACTCTGTACATGCCTCTTCCTCCAGTGTGGCGAACGCACTAAGAAAACCAATACAGAGGAGAGAAGTTTGAAGAATTCATCTACAAATACAGTTCTACCAGTCCAAGAAGGACAAATGCAGGATGTGGATCAGATAAAATTATGGGAACAAAGTGTATCATTGTATGTCAATGAGCTGGGTGTGTCATCATATCCACATAAAACAAAGAGTAGGGGTGTAGAACTGCTCACCTGCATGCAGCCTCTTGCACTCTCTTGTTGCCATCCAGAATACGTTTCAGAAGCTCTGTCATAAGGGGTTTGAGGTAGGAGTCAGGGGGCTGCGACACCACCCAATGTGCATAGCGACTCAGAGTCCAGCAAGCAATGGAGCGCACCAAGGCCTTTTTGTCACACAGACACTGGATGAGGTGGGGGATCAGCTCTGGCAGGTAGGGTACCATGCCCTGCATGCATCCTGAGGAGAGGGATAATATGAACGTTATCCTCACACTGGTGTCATAGTTTTGAAACATTACTTATTTTCAGTACATGAGTAGTTTTCATTTCCTCGTGAGGAACTGTAGTTAATATCGATAACGTAGCTTCTCCAGAGGTAATTAGGAAAGCCTTACTCATTGGCCACTTAAAAAGGTAGGATATAGAATGCAGGACAAACAGTAATTTTACCCACCAACTGCCACCTTTATTTTAGGCCATTTGATAGCTTTATTTAGTCATTCATCCTGCTTTAGCCTCACTAGGGTCGCTGGGGCCTATCTAAGCTACTTATGGGCGAAGGTGGGCGGGGTACATCCTAGATGAGTTGCCAGTCCATCACAGGGCTGACATATAGATGCAAACAACCAATCACTCTCACATTCACACCTATGGGTGATTTAGATTAATTGATTAACCTATCAAGGCATGGATGATAGAAGGAAGCCGGAACACCCAGAGAGAACCCACAAAGACACGGGGAAACATGCAAACTCCACAAAGAAAGGTCCCATCCACATCGGCTGGTGTTGGAATCGAACCCAGGACCGTCTTGCTGTGAGGCACAAGTGATATCCACTGCACCACTGTGTTGGTTTATTGTAATAATGCCGTCTTAAAAATAGATTTAGTTGAAACACTGGGGGGCATATTCAGCAGGCCAAATTAAAAAAGTAAGAATCTCTAGTGCCCGTCTTAACATGTTTGTATGTTAAGTTTTCACCAAATTTGCCATTTATACAAACTTGCAAAGTACGACAAAATATAGGCTCTGTTAAAACATTGAAAGATTTCTATTCTGATACACAACAGGGCTTTTATTTGGGAACAGAAAAGGACATCCGTCATTGCAAATGACAAAAGATATAAATCATTTTTGAACCAAATAGCACCTATTCTACTTATTAAAAACAGGGGAAGTTGGAAATGAAGGTCTGGCACTAATTCAGGCCTGTCAAATGAAGACCTGGAACTTCCTGCCATTGTGCCAGTATTGGAGCAAATACATGTAATGTTTTTGTGGCTTTTCAAGAGTAAATTTCCTCTGGCTATTTCACATTTTTATTAGAGCAGACATGTGATTTTAAACTAGATCTCTATGGACAGTGGAAGTGGATAAACTGAGTATCAATGAGTGAATTTCTAATGTAAGTCTCACCCTCGGCAATAGCCCCCAGCACCAGGATGCCGGACTCCTTGATGACCCAGTCTGGGTGGAAGAGGAGGCCTTTCAGGAGGGGCAGGAGGTGGGGCAGTAGCTCATCTCGGAACACATTGGCCAAGACGTCCAGAGCAGCAGCTGAACACTTTCCTACATGGAAACAAAAATCCCATCACCACAAGCCCACTGATCTTACATTTCACATTTAACCTCCATGCATCATTGTGAAACAGTTTAGTTTCACATCCATGTTACTTCTGAGCACAATCAAGAAATGTGCTGAAAGAATCATGCTTCTTGCACAATAATGTTTAACCTGTAAAATAAGCTGAACAAACTGTATAAGGTTCCACTTTTTAATATCAAGAGCATGACAACACTTACTTAGGTTCCAGTCAGACAGTGTGTCATCATCATCATCATCATCTTCTTCAATGTCCTCGTCTTCCTCTCCCTCCCCTCCTTCATGCTGTAAGGTGACAGTGCGTGACTTGTGGAAACGGGGCTTGATGTCCTGATCACTGTCTGGTACGGCTTCATCTTCCTCCACGTCACCCTGAACAAGCATATTTTTATTTAGTTCACTTTTCTTCTTCCTTTTTTTTTTTTTTTTAGTAAAGAGACAGATGAATGTTTACAAGTCAAATGCTTGAGGTTACCTTCAGTAGTATGATGTCTATCTCTGAATATTTCATCCCATTTACCAAGATTGGTATTAGTCTAAATTAAGAGTAAGGGAAAGAAGACTTCAGTCAAAACAAAACTCATGAATTCATCAGAATGTGCTAGTTCAGGTTCAACTAGGTGATAAAAAATAAGGGACATTTCACATGATGATAGTGTTATTTAACATTGTCAACACATTATTGACATAGTAGACTGAACTAATTTGATACTCACTGCACCAGATGTCCAGACAGCATCTCCTTACAGATGGGTTGTTCAGCCAGAGTCAACCAAAACTCACAGGCCTCCAGAGCCACATTCTCATCTGGATCCTGGGTCCGTTGCAGCATGTACTGCATGAGGGAATGGATCAAAAATTATTCAGGATTGAGGAAGTGGGGGCTTGTTATGCAAGGACCTCTGGAAAATCTGGGTCAGAAACTGTAGGAACTTGAGGTATCACTGTAAATCAATGAGCTGGGTTTTTCATCATGTCCAGATATACAAAGATAAAGAAACACTGTCTGCCTGGCTCTGGGGGAAGGCAGACTAAATGTTTTCCATTTAGGTGTGTAATGAAGAAGTCAAAACAATGTGTTTGGGAAGTTACCTGGATTATACTGTGCATATGAGGGATGAGCCGGTCAATGCGGACCTCCAATAACATGACCAGAGCTCGGCACACGTTCTTTCTAACCTCAGAGTCCTCATCTGCTGCCAGCGCAAACAGGCTCTACAAGTAAGGAGGAAGAAAAAATTAACTAGGAAATCACTGGACAACGTAAAATAAATTTCCCCTAGTATATCGACACACAACCTACCTCTATAAATGTGTCAATGTTGTCCATAAGGGCCTGGGCTCTGCCAATGATGAACTGATTCACACAGGCTATAGCATGCGACCTACACAGATGATATGGAGGTTGATGAAGCTATCAATCATATTGAATACCAAGTCTCATCATATTCTCATTCTACACACGGCTTCTATTTAATAAAGTTTTAATAACTTCAAATAAATGAGGCATAAAATTAAATCAGCATCTGGGTCAGACAGTATGAATACAAACACCTTCACTGACAGTCAGAAATCAGTGTGCATCACACCCAAATGTCAAGAACAGACAACTAATGAGTGCTTTTGTCTCTTGTACCTAATCTTGGGGCTGCAGTGCTTGAAGAACTGAAGGAATTTAGGTATCATAATGTTGAGGGGTCTATTCAGAGCATCACTGTCCAACAGCTCCGATGAGTCCTCGCAGATCTTCTGCAGCGCTCCAAACGAGCCCTGAGACACGGACATACACAGAAAGGCTGTCAAATCAAACGCAAACATACAAGGACACAGGAGAGAGAATGAGACCGAATCAGACTTTACAACTGTTGCTAAGGTGCTGAATTAACTGTACAGACTTTGCGTTTTGGGTATATTTAACAAAGGTGACAAGTTATTAACTTGTAATGTCACTGTATCTCATGAAACACATTTCTATTTATTTTGCCTGGTTAGACCTTCTTACAAGTGTGCAGGGTTATGTAATGACCATGTTTCCTTCTTCTGCCAACCCTGTTGCAAAGGCTAGGGTGGGAGAAAGGCTGCATTTTTCATTTTGGTAATAAAAAGGAGTGCAATGAACTCATGTAATCTTCAGCAAAGACCCCAACTCAGGTCTAATCAACCAAAATAAATGAAAACTTAAGAGACATGACAGCCATGCTTTCCAGACAATAATATGAGAAAAGAATATGTGTAGAGTACATCCCAACCTCGCAGGTGTTGTAGTCCTCAGAATTAAGCAAGTTGCAGAGCTGAGGTAGCAGCTCAGGCCATGTCTGTAGCTCTCCTTTGGAGGCAATAGTTGTGATAAGGATGCCTAAGAGAGCAGGAGAGAAGTGCATGTTAACAGACAAGACACTATTAGCAGTCCTTTATATGTTCTCTTGACTGCTGCTGAATTCTGGATCAGACAGTATGAATACAAAAACCTTCACAGGCACTCAGACAATTTTATGCATCATCTCCAGAATGAAACAGAAGTTAACTATAGGAAGAAGAAAAACACCGACCGGGACATGGAGATAATCTAATACACACAAACTCACCAATAGTGGCACGGATGAGCGGTGAGGGGTCACCGATGTTGTTGAGACATTCCTGTTTGATGAAGTCAGCCACAGCTGGGGGGAAGTTCTGGTAGTGGGCTTTAACATTGTTCTTTAGTATGAGACCACTCAGAGAGCGAGTCGGCTCATCTGGGCACATCGAGAGAAAAGATGAATATTTTAAAAGTTGTAAAACATTGAGGTTATGTTTCCAGGAACATATACAATTGCAGACTGATGTCATAAAAATAAGAGGCAACAACCTCTGGTTACTTACCTTCAGTTTTGAGTCGTGTGAGGACAAAGATGAGATAGTTGTTGAAGTCAGGAAATTGATTGAGTTGTTCAAGTTTCTAGTAAAGCAGTTAAGAACAATTTCACTCCAGGTTTTCAAAATTAACAACCAACCTTTGATCACAATGGCAAGTGTGCAATGGTTAAAAACTTACAAGTGACATTACTGTTTTTTAAGAAAGGTCAAGTAATGCAAAGAACATATTTTGATGTTCTCAAAGAGTGTCTGCTTAAGACTGAACAGTTTAACTATTATGTGATTTTGTTGCTGCTGAAGAAATTATGATTGATAAATGAAATGTATTAATGTTAGAACATGTTTTGGTTCCACATAAAACTGGTGGAGCAATTAGGCCACCACGGTGGCAAAGAATGGAACTCTCACAGATATATGGATGGTTAGAAACATGAAGACTCATGTCTGTCTACTAGCTCAACAAAAAGCCAATAAACAGCCTAAGTACTTCAGACACAAGAGAAAATTGTTGAACATTTGTTGTACAGTACTGTGGAAAGGTTTCATGTTTAGACAAATACATAATATTTCATTATGACAACCCTTACATGATTCTAAGTCTCTAAAGTACAGCTAAAATATAAATATGGAATGAAAAAAACAGATCTACAAACCAAGTAGCAAGTATTAAGTGTGACCTCCCTTTGCACTTAGCATGTCTATTTTCAGAGGACATATGATCCTTTGGTCAGATCACCCAACCCTGACATGACAGTAATAACAATTACCACGAACAGGATCCTTATTAAAAACCACTTTGTACTAGAGTAAGATAACACTTCACTGAGGTGCACAGTTTACTAAATTAACTAGTTTTATTATGCACACCCTAAGAATAGACCGTAATAGGATACTTGTTGGACAGCTCTTTGCGTGACTGTGTTAGGCGATTGTGAGTCCTTGAGCAGCTGGAGGACCTGCTGGAGTCCCTGCTCATCTGGCTGCCACTCCATCCTGAGAAATGTGCAAACAAATACAGATATTAAAGACATCTGCATAAAAATACTAATCAACAGAGACTAATGTTATAAACAGTAATTCTCTGGATCAGACAGTATGAATACAAAAACCATCAGTGATAGTCAGGTATTTCTAAATGCATCAACTCCAGAGGCATCGTGGACATGTATGTTTGGAAAAGGTCAATGTCTGCAAGGTGACGTATGCAACACAGACTTCTCAAACTTATTTGTACAATTTTAGTATCACCAGACTTGATATCCTTGTGCTGAATTCAGAGTCAAGTCGGGTGAAATTCGTACAAACATCATGCAACAGAGGCTCAGTATGCCAGCATGGTAACACCTAAAAATTGTAATTGGAAATCGGCTTGCGGCACAAAAACGAGGACATTAAGCAACCACGTCCAGCTAAAATCTCTGTGACCCGGCTTAACTGCTCCAAGTTAATCCTGCCCCCACCCCCACGCCACCCGTCCCATTAATCTAAGTTACGGAAAAGCTTTGTGTCAAAATATTTCTCGATTACATTTCAACACCATGTTGCACTACACGTGGACCTGGACTCGTGGTTTACCTGCGGGGTCCAGGGAGTGAGAAACGTCGTCAGGAAGTTAGCTTTAGAGTAGAACCGCCTATTCAGTTTCAAACTAGACGAACATTACGAATGACGTTGCATTTGCCAATACTGGATGCTGATGTCCACAAACGTGTACATTTTTATTTATCAGTTGGGGCATCGATACAAGTACGCGGATCACTAGGAGCTACTAAAGTTGCCTTTCTTGCTCAGGCCTGGTCGACAGGCAGCTGCGGGCAGGGTGGTCACAATGTGCCCGGCATGAAAATCGGCACGAAAATAGGGAAAAGGAATAGATCGTCTGTATCAACGGATCCGTCGACTCAAAATGAACATCTGAAAGGCTATTAAAGCATCGAAGTTAACACAGCCTTTGGAGCCTATAATCAGCACAAACTCCCTGAACACGTTTTGCAAGGTGGCGTTAGCCGCTAAGCCATAGCCTTAGTTGCATACTGAGGATGCTAATGCTACTAGTCAAGCTAATGCTAAGTAATAGACGTTTACGTTGGTATCTGCGATTTCACTACGGCTTACCCGACGAGGAAGTCTGAAACGTGTCTAAAATGTTCTCTATACACTAATACGAGCGCCTTAAAAGTATACGTACAATATTTACTTGAAAGTTGAATTATCAGTACTGGGCCGCTCCTCCCGTCTTTCGTAGCGGTTCTTCTTGTTCAAATGAGCACGCCGATTGAAATTGTCCTATGGCAGCTTCCGTTCAACACTCATTTCGCTAACAACGCGAGATTACAGCACCATGTCTGTTTCTGTATAGTCATGGAAAAAAATATTAGACGGCCTTTGTTTTCTTCAGTTTAGGGTTCATTTTAATGCTTTGTACCACTAAAAGAACTTTACCTAAAAATACAATACAAAAATGCAGCTGATTACACCATACTTTATGTCCTATTTGACATGCTTAAGCTTAATTGTATTCCCAGGGTAGAAAAGCAGCACTGCACATGCAGAG
>JAPTYQ010000029.1:13907352-13918942 GCA_029814465.1 Ostorhinchus cyanosoma
TGTGTGTGTGTGTGTGTGTGCGTGCGTGCGTGCGTGCGTGCGCGCACCACACACGACTTACCACACTCCAGTCCGGTAGGTGTCAGTAAGTCGAGTACCGGCTGCCAATCAAAACCAAAGAAGAAGAAGTAGTGACGTGCTTCCGGAATATGAAAGGCAGTAATACGCCACGTAGCGCCTTGTCTGATAGAAAACACAAGAAGAATTTTTTTTCCTGCTTACAATTTAGCCGTAGCACATCTCTGAAGGCGTCACCTCTCACATAATGCCTAAAAGAAAAGAATTATGTGAAGCCACAAAGACGGCTATCTTGGCACTGCTGAAAGTTGGCATGAGTGAGCGAGAAGTAGCGGAAAAACTGAAGATCTCCAAGACAGCCGTTCATTATACCAAGAAAAAAGTAGCCGAACATGGTACTACCCAAGTGCTACCTGGTCGTGGCAGGAAACGTCTTTCTACCCCCCGAGATGACCGTGCACTCATCCGTTCCTGTGCCAAGAATAATCGTCAGACCTCCAGGGACCTTAAAAATGAGTGGGAACAGTCGAGAAATGTGACTTGTTCGATAAGGACAATTCGAAACCGACTTCTTGAAGCTGGTCTGAAGCCACACAGGGCACGGAAGAAGCCCCTCATCAAGGAGGAGGAAAGCCCGGTTACTCTTTGCTTGGGATCAGAACAGGGGCGTAGCCAGGAGGGGGCAGTAACCCCCGAGGGACAAGCTGCGCCCCCCCAGGGACAAGCTGCGCCCCCCCAGGGACAAGCTGTGCCCCCCCAGGGACAAGCTGCGCCCCCCCAGGGACAAGCTCTGCCCCCCGAGGGACAAGCTGCACCCCCCCAGGGACAAGCTGCACCCCCCCAGGGACAAGCTCTGCCCCCCCAGGGACAAGCTGCGCCCCTCCAGGGACAAGCCCTGCCCCCCGACGGACAAGCTCTGTCCCTGCAGGGAGAAGATACACCCTCCAGTGAAATCTCCCGTCCACCTTGCCAGAGTTGAATGGACCCCTGTTTGACAGTCACGGAGGTTGGCAACCCCCCTCGCCCTCGTCCAGCAATCACAGAAACCCCCCTCCCCAGTCCAAGAAACATGGGCGGACAGATCCCAAACACACACACACATTTTTTTTTGCTCCCCCCCAAACATCCAAAATGCCCTCACACATGTGACATTGTGGTCACACCTCTGGATCACAAGGATTGAACTGTTGATGATTGGGTTAAGGTCCTCTTCAGTGATGAATCCAATTTTCAGTTGATGCCCACTCCAGCCAACTTACTGGTTAGGAGGAAGCCTGGAGAAGTCTACAAAACAGACTGTCTTAGCCCTACAGTAAAACATGGGGGTGGATCAGTGATGATCTGGGGTTGTTTCGGTATTAGTGTAACAGGGCGAATGCAGTTGTGTGAAGGGTGAATGAACCAGGTCGTGTACAGGGTTATTCTTGAAAATGGTCTTCTTCCATCTGCTGGAAAAGTCTTTCCTGCCTCAAATGACTGTGTTTTCCAACAAGGCAATGCACCTTGCCACATGGCAAGGTCATTTAAAGCCTGGATGTAGAACCAGAACATTTGAACCATGCCTTGGCCTGCTCAATCACCAGATCTAAATCCAGTTGGAAATCTGTGGAAAATCATCAAATGCAAAACGGAGAACTGGAAGCCCAAACAAAGTCAATTTGAATTTGTGCAACAGGAATGGGCTCCTGTGTCTGCAGAACAATGTCAGAAGCTGGTGGAGAACATAAAAAGACGCATGGCTGCAGGCATCAAAAACACAAAAAAGAAAACATGGAATGCCTAAAAACATTGTATTGGTCAATACAATGCCATAACTATTGATGTAAGCACTGATGTGATTTTGGTTATTATCAAGAAAACCATGGAAAATGGTTAGATATCAGCTCTGAAATTAAACTCTTATGAGCCATTTTTATTGCTATATTTGTTCAAACAAATGTACCTTTAGCTGTACCAGACATTAAAATGAACAAGAAATTGAAGAAAATAAGGGAGGTCTTATAAGTTTCCCCATGACTGTACACAATAATAATTCCAGAAATGTGTATGTATTGTTTTTTTTTTTGTTTTGTTTATGATCAATGTTGTCATGAGTATCATTTTTGTAATACAAAATAAAACATTAAAAAAAATAAATGCTTTATTTTCATTTTGTTAGAGATGACAAAGAAAGTGATAGGCTGCTTCTTTAAAAAAAAATGTCGCTATTGGAACTGTTTTCATGAATGTGTATTCAAATATTGATATTTATTCAGCTGAGACTAAAGTCACTGCATCCAATATAACAAGGCATTTTTTTTTAGCAAACTGAATGTTATGAAATGCATTTATGTGGAATTTTGGGAACTGTAGCTAAGTGATTTATGTCCAGGCATCAGAAAAGGTGCAAGACGTTCAAATACACATTCCATCAGCTAACATTCTAATGCTTTAAGTAAGGTAGGGTCTAGTATAGGTATTTTATTTCAAGGCAGTAAAATACAGCCGGTTTTGTTCTGAAATATAATGCCATTATGTAAAGATGAAATGTTTTACATGTTGGATATTTGGCTATGTCACTAAGTATGATGATGTTTATGTTTCAACTGTTGTAATATATCATATTCCAGCATGACTGTGTTTTAAACTAAGAAAAAAAGTGAAGTAAAAAAGTCAGACTCTTAATCAAGAAAAATATAAAAATATTTTATTCAAACACCTAAAACAGTTAAACATTTGTCAAACTTTCATTGTATTTATCAGAATCAAACACTGAAGGTAGCATCGGAAATTATATATGTTCTTTGAAATAAAAAGATCCAGTCTTCAAGTTTTGTAATTCTGAAGTAGTTGGGTAATTTTGTAATTCACAGATTCAGTTCATACACGTGTCAAATCTCATCTGAGAGTAAATACAGAGCATAGCTTATCACATTGATTATTTTAAAACATGGCAAAGACTTGAATGTTTCTGTGACCATTTAATAATCTAAAACCACTGGCAAAGTAGGATAAAACATACTTTTTTGAGAAAAAAAATAAAAAAAATCTGAGAATATGTACATTTACTCGTTAAAATAAAATACTTCTGCTTTCCTGACATTTAAACTTCTACATGAACTTGTATCAATACCTACAAGAAATACTGAATGCATGGATCATCCATTTGTCACTTTGTTTATGTACTTTTGTAGTTTTTATCTGTTTTTTTTAATAATTTCAAATCAAGACTTAAAATAAGAGCAAAAGAAAAGGTTGCACCTGCATCAAAATTTGAGTGTACATAAGATGTAAACAAAAATAAACCTGAACTAGCCAAAAGCAGTCAAAAAAAAGGTGTGAATAGTCACAGCCAAGGCAGAGAACGACTGCCTGACCACTATTTTCAGTCACCAGCTGTCAATAACCTGAGATGAACAGAGTTAACAGTTTCTTAATTTTTGTGCATTAAAAAAAAACATTCAGCAAATAAGACATCAAACTTCCAATATTTCTAAAACAGTTGGCATAAAGTGTTTTTCATATCCAGACAAAAGATCTTCCTCTGAAGAGCTCCAAGAATCAGCCTCTTCCTCCTCATTTTCCTTGTCCCTTTCCTCATCGGAGTCAACCATTTTACTGTATTCCTCTCTTCCATATTTATGGTGTTTCGTTTCACTCTTCTCTGAGAGGGCATTGTCTGTCTCATCACCATTTCCCACCAGCGGTCTGGTTAAGCCATCAGTTTGGGAGGTTTCCTCTTGTGGAGATTGGGAAGCCAATGGTGGAATTTTCACTACTTCCAACAAAGAGATTTTGGGATGTGGCTCATGGACGGGAATACAGATCCAAGGCAAGAAGTCATTACTCTAAAAGGGAAATAACACACATTTACCAAGAGATTACATCCAGGATCTACCACAACTAAAAATAATAAGAACAATAATAACAAGAACAAGAATCTCTCACCTGGTGCTCCATCTGGCAGAAGATGTGGCTGTTTCTGGGATCAGGGACTTTTTCATGCAAGAAAGAAGGCACTAGTGGACATGCATTGTTGTCTCTAAAAGCAGTAGCAAAACAAAAATATTTACATTTTTATATTCTATGCTCTAGCAGCACATGACTTGTTTAAAATAAGATTGGCAAGCAATGAATAAATATTTAATAAATGAACTCACCTGAGACAAAGAGTAAGTCCGATTGCAAGTGCAATAACGGTTCCAATACCAAAAATCGGCAACAAGACATATATGAGGTTAACTAAAGAAACAACAAGAGACAAATGAGAAGTCAACTAAATGATTTAAATATGAGTAATATTATTAGTACATTTTTAATAACTCATATAATCTCTTAGCACTGTGTCATCTAATTCATTCTAATTTAATGATAGCCAATAAAAAAAAGTACCTTCATTGGGTTTGGTATTGAAATGTATGGTAGTTCTGGGTCCAGATCCAGCTCCATTTACAGCTGTAATCAACACCTCATATTTCTGGCCTTGAGTGAGATTTGGCAGCTCATAAGTTCTGTTTTTGTGCTGTGGGTAAGCACTTACATGGTACACTACAATGGACAAGATGTTTATACAGAGGTTAAGTACTCAGAGCATTGTAAAGCTGGAAAAAAAATGCACATTGACTGGTATATATACTGTTTGATTAAGCTCACTAGTTTAAGCAGAAATAAAGCACATTTTATAGCTGTATTATATGTTCTTGTTACATACCATTAGACTGGCCTACACTTATTTGGTAGTATGGTGTCACGCCATTCTGCTTGGACATCAGAACAGGCTCCCAAAATAAGGTGGCATGAGTGGTATCGCTGGAAAGTACTTTAAAAGATGGCACTATGGATGGACCTGATATGCGACAGGGAAAGCAACAATAGGATTACATTTTAATGAAAGGAGAGGTGAGTGGTCACGATAACTTTAAAGTAGCAAAAAATATGTAGATACATACTTCCTTGAACAAAATGTGCAATATCTGAAGAAAGGTAACAGCCCTTCCCACTGGTTAATTCAGTAAACAGAGACACTTGGTAAGGTGTGTGCTTCTTAAATTGACCTGTAGATGGAGACAGACACAAATGTAAAACACCTAAGTTGAATCTGAAACACTTTTCTAGTTTTGTAATTATTGAAAATTGACTATTTTTCCCCTCAGGACCTACCGCTGCTGACACTTATCTCCATATGAAACACACAGGTTGAATTGTGGAATGTGAGTAATATCTTGTAATACTGAATCAATGTCTCATAGTCAAACAAACCTTTAAATACTCCGGTTCTCTGGCTTTTATTCACTCTAACCCAATCAAATCCTTCACCCAGAGGGCTTCCAGCTTGTTTGTATTGCACCACATATTCCTTCAGGTCCGAAAGCTGAGAGGTTACATCCCAGGACACAGTGAGGTTTTCCTCTTTCATCTCCAGTTGAATAGCTTGGTCATTATTCTCTTTTCCTTAAAAATGGGAAAGGCAAAGGAAACAAAGGACAAAAGATAAAGGAGAAAGAGAGAGAAGTTTACCTTTCACATAGGTATATAAATAAAGTTATATGAAGTAGAGTTAAACATTGCAGCATAAGGTCTGATGAGGTCATGTTTATACAAAGCTTTTCATAGTCAAAGCATTGATGGTCTGGTACCTGACATTGGCAAAGCTAGATGAGATGGAAGTGTGGCACCGAGAGCATTGTATGCAGACACACTGACTGATGACACATCCTTTAAGGAGTAGTTGAGGTGGCACAGCGTCTCATCACACACCAAACGGACCATTGGCTCCACAGCAGTCTCATTCAAGAGCATTTCCGTGCCGTTATTATAAAATAACCTGACTTCATAACCTAGAATGTTACCATGGGCTTGAGAGATTGGAAGCCTCTGGAAACAATGGAGAAAAAAGTGGTAAAAGAGGTCATTCTGGAGGAGGGATTGCATTTAGTCCAAATAGAGAACCATTTCTTTCCCTACCTTCCAGGTGAGGACACAATCAGAGCTTGTGGGTGATATCCCACAGTCCCTCCAAACATCCACTCTTCCATTAGGAGCTGAACAAGAAAGGAAAAAGAGACAACAATCAGTGAGAAATGGGTCATAGATTTAGCAAGCAAAATTAAAATCTTGCTTTGATGTGTTCAGTATAGAAGTAAGGTAAATTAAAATAACTTTAGACAAAGAATGCAGTTGTGGTTGCATTTTAACTTTTTGCCTGGCTTTGACAAAACTCATTGCACAAATAACATCACATCATGAATGAGGACTCACCTCTTTCTTCGCTTTTTATTCTATGTATTTCACTCCAGTCACTCATTAAGCCTATGTCACATGCACAACGGACTTGAAATTGATAATCTGTGCCGGGCTGGGGATTTTCCAAAGTATAGCTGACATAAATTCCATCCTCATCCGCCTTGAAAGACAAAATAAAAGCTTAAGAATGCAAAGTTTAATGCTACATTTAGTCCTTTATTTTTTGGCACACCTGGTAACCTAGTTGAATATCATGTAACATCAATGATTACATTTCTGTCTGAACTCTGTACATGTCACCGACATCCTACTTTCCCTGCAGTTTTTATGTTGATCTGTACAGCAATTGTTGAAGTTAAAATTCACCTGAATCCAGTCTTGGTCTGTCCCAGCCCGATGTCGAACTTCACAGTTTCCGACAGAGCGCTTCATCTGATCACAGGTTGACTTCCACACAATCTCCAATGAATCCTGGTAGCTTGATATGACTTCGGGACGGTGTGGCTTATCTGTAAAGAGAGACAGACACATTAAAACATAATAGATTGAAAATGCCCGTTCAAAGGATTACCATTTTCCAACACCATTGTATTGTATTTTTCACTATGGTTACATTCACATGTCTCTTTATGGTTTTATTTTGGCTCAGGACTAACTTACAGATATCTTCTGTGTTGTTGAATACAACTTCCTGAGACTTCTCAGACCCATATTGGTTCTCAGCCTGAACCCAAACACGCAGTTTACTGTGGCTAACAAACTGTTCACGCTGGATTATCCCATTCAAACTAGTGCCACTCTTCTCTCTGAAAAAGAATAAGAACAGAAAAGTTAAAAGCCCCTCCCACAGTTATCAGGGCATTTTCATCAAAACTTGAAAGTAGTCAGATGACTACATAAAAGTAAGATTCCTTGTTGTGAATGGCTGGTTGCATTTACCGGACAGCTGATTCCCAGTGCAGGCTGTAGGTCGTGTTGGCCTGCAGATCTGGCTTTGTATCCCAAAAGCAGTGGATATCTACAGCACAGCCATTCTCATTACATGGGATATGGCAACTGAGATGAGAGGGGGCCACAGGACGACCTGAAGAAACAGAGTACTCTAATCCACATATTTGAAATACTTGAAGACACTTTGTGTCAGATGAAGGGATAAAAAAATAAGTTTTTAAAACAGTTTTTAAAAAAGTATTATCATCTTTCCAAAGGTATTTTTTGGAGAATAGATTAATCTGACATGATAACATAATGATATCCACGATATCCTCATTGGCATTTTTTAATATAACGTGATATTTTGCTAATAAAGTTTCTGTACAAGTTTTAGACTGTTTGAAAAAAGTAGTCAAGTACAACCAGTGCCACAACAAAGTATGGTGATCCTCAAACTGCCAGGATTTTATGAGTCATGCAATGTAATAGTCTTTCTCTTGTAGGCGAGTCCACGAATCCCCTTTATCACAAACCCATGCACGCATTTTTTCCCACATATCACAAAACCGCAGCTACAACCTACTTATTTTACCTCTTTCTCGTAATTTCTCGTGTCTTCCTGCAGTTGCTACAGGGAAATACTCTGACAGTAACATTAACAGGAAACCAGCAGAGCCCAGGACTACAATGACTACACGTTGTCACCACTTCCTCTACAGCAAAAAAGGCAACAAAACCTTACAGAGTCAGTCTGCAAATGTGATCAGTTAGAGGCGTGTGTTCTGAAAAATAATAAAAAGTTTGCACATAAAAGACAACATGCAGTCCATACTTTTACTATCCTGTATGTTTTCTCTCCTGAGTATCAGTAAAGAACTGGGTGAAACTTCTACTCTTTCTTGTAGTCTCCATCAGCAATTTAACAACACTTGCTCCCTTTATTGTTTGCATGTATGTATGAAATTTTGCCAAAAAAAGAAGTGGTATTGCAAAAATGCATCTGAATAGACATACCTGCAAGAGGAAAACAGTTACCCAAGTTGGCTAGCAAGATGGACAGAAGCCATCCTGTCCGAAGTGTGGCCATTACATTTGGACCCAGGCCTCCAGTGTCTATAAGGAAAAACACAAAGCCTTTATTAATGCATCATAGAGCATGTTGCAAACATGGAAGTCATTGTACTGCACTACTGAAACAACTTTTTTTTCCTCTTACGAAAAAAACACAAGCATGTGGAGACACGTTACTGAAGACTGGAAAACAGTCACTAATAACAATCACTAGTCAGTCTGGTGTAAACAAAGTACGGCCACATGGACTGAAACTGAACAATATGACACATTTTGGAAAGTGTAAATAAAAAGAGTCAAACTCCAGAACTCGTTTATAACTATTTGGAAACCTGTAGCGAGCTGTTTTATTCTATTTAACTACCTACTAAAACCTAATGATAATGATAATGATAAATAATTTACCTCATTACGACACAGACTGAGATTCCCTCCGGTCATTCTGTAACGGTATCAGAGTTAAGAGAGAAGGTTCGTGTGATGACGGTTCATCTACCAGCGAACATAGCCCCGCCCATTTCAGGAATCCGTGACGTAAACACACCCATCTCCGGTCTCCTGTGATAAGCCCTTCTAACATGTAATCGACCCACAGTCCCATCTGTAATTACATTTTAGATAGTCATAATAGTATTTCTCCTAGTAAGACTTGTATTCTAACTAGTCAGGATGATAATGAAAGATATCCTCAATAACATTCTTACAAGCAGAAATTAAAGATATCTAAAGCTTTGTTTCTGCCAGACAAAATTCAATTCAAGATATTTTAAAATCCTTCAAAAGTGTCAGTGGCCGTGTTGATATTTAATAGCTAGACTGGATATGTATTACAGATAATGCAATTCTTCCTCGTAAAAAAAAAAAAAAAAACATTTCAGATGTCTACGTTCTTCCCACAAGAAATGACATCATGTTTATCATTCATGTGTACTGGGCTTTCAATTTCAATTCTAAATATCCAGAATGCCATTTTGAATATCCAAAATACATTGTGACAAATAAAAATGTAACTTCAGATCACCTTAAATGTATTGTTGGTATCTGTTGACTGGTAGACCATTTTAACATAAAAAGGGTCCATTGACTATCTACAATTATATTTTAGATATCCACACTAGCATTTATCTTGGTCAAAATTACATTCTTACCTGGAGAAATGGCAATTAGAGATATCCACAATAACATTTTACTATTAGAAATTGTTTTTCAAGATATCTACACTTTGATTGTATTGGTCAAAATTAAATTTTAAGATATCTAAAAATCCTTAAAAAGCGTAACTGACCATGCTGACATGTAATAACTACACTGGATATGTATTACAGATATCCATAATTCAATTCTTCCTTGTCAAAAAGAACATTTCAGATATCTACCATGGTATTCTTCCTTAGAAAAAAAAGACATCACTTTTGTTATTTGTGTACATTGGGTTTTGAATTACATTTTGGATATCAACAATGAACATTCTAGATATCTGCAATAGAATTCTTCCTAGTCAAAATGAACATTTCAGATATCTACAATGATATTCTTCCTATCCACAACTGTCATTTCAGATATCTAAAATGAAAAACTATTCCAAATATCCAGAATGCAGAAATCAACAATACATTTGAGGATATCTGAAATCACATTTTTATAAATCATAATACGACACAGTGACACAGTGGTGGAGTCAATAGCACTCAGGCCTCCCAGCAAGAAGTATTTGGGATAGGCTCCAGAGACCCTCGTGACCCTAGTGAGGATAAAGCGGATTCAGAAAATGAATGAATGAATGAATAATATTAATTGCAGATATCCATAATGACATTTTTACTTGTCACAATGTATTTTGGATATTCAAAATGACATTCATCTCCACCACTGTCAGGCTGTACAACACAGCAGGGTAGCTCTTCTGTGTTTGTCTCCCATCTGTACTGTCTGACATTGCAATTCTCCTTCTGTAAATATGTATACAGCTTATTGAGTTTCATTACTATTATTATTTTCTGTTTGTTTTTTTGCAAAATCTTTTAATCTTCTTGCAAGCACATTTTTTGCACTTTATCCTGTTTATTGCTTCATCTGTGAATTTCTCCGTGGTCTGACCAAAATAGTTTTATCTTATCTTAAACTGTATTTTCTGAGTTCTTTCTTATATTTCCCTCATATTATGTTGCTGTCTAATAGTCTGTAGTAGTGAATTCCATCCATGCATTGCTCTGTACATCACTCCATGTACCTTTACATTTTGGCAGAGTGAAACTGTTCAGTTGTATGTCTTCTTGAACAGTAATATTTGTCTACACTGAAAAGCAGCTTTTCATAAAACATAGATGGTATTTTGGTCATTACAGTAACTCTTAGAAAAACTAACACTAAATACAACAATGTATTTTTTATAGAAAGCCAGAAAAGTTGCTCATACATTTTAATGATGTTGTTACTAACTTAACTTTTCTGTTACTCAATGATGTGTTAGACCAAGCAACTACACAGTAATCCAGATGGGAAAAAATAGACTCTGAATTATACACATGGTATGATATCTTGAGTTAAATATTGACAACATCTCTTGATGATTGACAAGTTATTTCCCATTTTTGTTACCACTCTGTATATATGTTTGTCCCATCCAAGTAGTGGTCAATCATTATCCGCAAAAGTCTCACCTCCTCTACTTTCTTATATTCTTAAATTCAGAAAGAGTTTAGGTTTGTCTTTTAGTTAGTACTTGGCTGTATAAATCATACATGTCGTTTTTGTGGATACATTACAGTGCATAGATTGTGTACAGATGTGACAAATTTACACATATCCTTTTCTAATGTAGAAGAAGAAATAACTCCACACTTTAAAAATACTCCACCACGTTCAAAACAAAGGCAAAGTAGTAGTAAAAGTAGTCACTTTGCAGATATTACATTAGATATTATGCAGTTCATGTCAGATTTTACTATTGTGTACAATTGGTGGCAAACTTAAGCACATCCTTTACTTCTGAAGAAGAAGAGCAAGAATTTACAGATCTCATACACTCGTATTACAGTAGAACATACTAGAAAGCATCTAAAAGGTTTCAACTGAGAAAATTTGCCATTTCAAGAAAGACCAAGGCACTGTCTTGCTGAAATATGCAAAGCCTTCCCTGAAAAAAGCGTTGTGTGGATGGGAGCGGATGTTACCCTAAAACCTGTCAATACCTGGCAGTGATGATGGTGCCTTTCCAGATGTGCAAGCTGCCCATTCCATAGGCACTAATGTCCATTCCATCACAGATGTAGACTTTGGAAGTGAGTGGAGGTAATGAGCTAAATGGTCTTTCTCCTCTTTAGTCTACAGCAGTGTTTCTCAAACT
>JAPTYQ010000029.1:13920312-13967487 GCA_029814465.1 Ostorhinchus cyanosoma
AAGTGTCTCAAATCTGTGCAACAGTCCTACAGTAAAAGAAGCTCATTAGTGAATTCCACCCTTGCAACACTGTGATCAAAATACAGAAACTATAGAGGTTATGAAGGTCAATCATAAAAGTACTTGCCCACTTTTACAGGAAGAATGAGTTATGCAAAAATAAGATATGCCAGGGCAGCAAATTGTGGCGGAAAAGAGTTTATTTCAGAGCACTGCAATCGAGGAAATAGACATAGTACCGTTAAGCAAGGGTTTTCTGTTCTGTTTTTATAAATCTGAACATTTAAACCACCCAGAACTTTGAGTACTATAGAATAAATGCAAAATACCATTGTTGTAAAAAAAAAAGAACCAATATATAATCCAATTCTATAGACATTTAATATGTCTTCTAAAAATAAAAAAAAAATTCATAAAAATCAATGTATTTTTCTGCAGTTTGTCCTGTCATCTAAATGAGATTGTTGATCAATTGCACACAATTCAGCAGGTAATGCAAAAAAGTTTTTATTAAAATGCGTATAATAGAGATTGTTGGGAGGATGCAAAACAAGATTTAGGCTGTTTATTACAAAAACTATAATGCAGTTTTAACAAAAATAATAACTTAAGGCAGCCCTTTCCATGCAGTTAACAAATACTAAAGTATGAAACATTTTAAACGGCTCTTATAAAGGTTTAACTGCAATTATATAGCACTGAAATCAAAATAACACCTGCAAGAAAGGCTAATAATGTGAGCGTACGTGTATTTGTCTGGTGTTGTAATTCCATGTTCAGTATTCATTTTCCTACATGTTGTATTTAGTCGGATGCCAGAGGTCGAATCTCAGCAAAGGGAGCTGATCTCACTCTTGCTGCAGCCCCATTTGCAGCAGGCATTGGACAAACCGACCACCAGGTCCCGGCCCTTGCGATCAGCCTTGCGCAAAGCTTCCAGGATTTCCTCTGAGATGAATGAACGAGCCGGCCTGAGAAACCCACCACCCTGACTGTCAGTGGACGAGAAGCTGATATCTCTGTTCCCTTGGAAGAGACTCTCGACCACAGAGTTATGACTCAAACCCTCTGAAGACTCATCCTGATGAGAGCTGAAAGGATCCTCTGAGACATCTGCAGGGGTACAACAGACAAGTGTTCAAAGTTAAGCATATTGGTATTCAGGGGGTTGTTTTGTTAGTATATACTGTTTCTCAACATAATACAATCTTCTAATTAGGATGAGAATGATCTTAGTATTAGCTTTTACAGACCAAAACACATGATCATTTCAATTTGCAACTTATAGGAAATAGATTTACTTCTTCTTTTCAGTTGTGGTGGTTTTCTATACAAATACATACACTGATGAATGAGTTGGAAAATAAAAACAACATCTGTTAGCATTGTATTAGAAATATAAGATTAAACATATTTTGCATATAATGAATATTTATCATTTATGGAGCTGAATGGATATTTTGATGTCACCTATTTATAACTTAAATATGATGTGATTGTATGTAGACAATACATTTCACTATAGGTTGTGCAGTTAAGCATACTTGAGCATAACTTTTAATGAATTCAGATCTGAAAGAGAGCAAGGCATCTTATATACTTTGGATTAAGGCTAATGATGTTCATTTTGTCTTTTATTAAAGTAATTATACTTTTCTTTTGTTCAGACAAGGTATAGTTTGTAGATGTCGGATGACGCTTCTGAGGAAGACTGGAGTCAAGCAGGTAACATCTACAAGCTATACCTTGTCTGAACAAAAGAAAAAGAAAAGTATAAATTCTTTGGATTACTTTGACATTGTTATACAATACAGTCTTAGTGCATTTAACAGTAATTAATTAATTTTGCATCATTAAAGTTACTGAATCGAGCAGTGACTGAATGTATCTGAATAAATACAAAAGCAGAGTGATGTTTTGTTTGCAAAAAAACAATGTTGAGTAATAGATAAAAAAACACAAAAATTACCACTGTGAATTAAATTCCCATGGTAAAACATTGCTATTTCACTTATTTCTGGGCACAGCTGATCTTATGGTAAAATGGCAGCAGAAAAGGCACTTTACATGCCTTTGCTGTTTTGCATGACATGGGCAAAAAAGAAAATAAATACATCCATTCATTATTGACTATAAATCATATCTCCCTCCTTTGTGTGGACCGTTTACATAGCCTGCTCTGTATGAAACATATATTACCTGACGCCTGTATCTCACCTGCACTCCTGAGTGACCGCTTCCATCGAGACCCTCCACAAGTGAAGATGACTGCTCGGATGAACTCACGACCACAAAGCTTGACGCCATATGCTGGGTCCTCCATAGGTTGAACCCCAGCCACCAGCACACACACAGCCAGTACCACAGCTTTCCACATGGTGCTTCAGAGAAACAAAGTTAAGATGCGTGGAGATTGTTTGGTTTGAACAGCTTTGTGGCTCCTGTTTGAAAGGGCTATGATTTTCTAGGTGACCCAGGTGTGGTTTATAAAGGGGTTTGGATCCCTGGAAGGGAGTCATGGATACTACGCATGCAGGCCTCTCAGAGAGAGGCACTGATCTGAAAGAGAGATACAGTCAGAGACCTTTATGGAGACAAAAAGGGGACCAAAGGTGGCATAATAAATGAATATGTCAGAGTCCTCTACAATTTAATTGTGTCTCAGCATTTGAAGCACTTTTGTCTTTAATGTCTTTCATGACTTCACCACATGCACTTAATACATTAATTGTTACAAAAGCGTCATGTAGTGAGTGTGAATAGGGGAAATATATTAACATAATAATGTTAGCAAAAGGCAAATGTTATGACACGGTGGGATGAGATAAAACTTTGAGCTTTTCAATTGTGTCATCATGTATTTAAAAAACAACAGGCATAGGTGAATGAATATTTTCAAACCTTGTGGTCCTTAGTTACATATGTTTCCATAAATTGTATTAAAAATGTCACTGATACTATTTAACAGATCTTTCTATGACACTGTGACCAATGTCCAAATTATTGTTTCTGTTTGTTATCAGTTTTACTTTTATGTCTTCCTTGTATAACAATAATACGTATGTTTCATATATACCATTTTCTTTGACAATCATTAATCCTATTGTCTCCTTGCCAAAAGGTGAACAGGAACAACTGAGAAAGGAACAATGACATTTTCAAAGTCAGATAACAAAGAAGATGTATTATGAGTCAGACAGAAATAAAACACATTTTTATCTAGGTGTCCATATAGTCAAAGGTCGCTCGTTTAGGAAATTACAATGGGAATAATGAATTTGTAATTAATGTGATGATAACAAGCAAACAAAATGGCATTTTAGAAGGGTGTCCACTCTGACAGTAATTTATACAGCGTCACAGAAGTGACCTGTTGAGGTGACAGGAGCTGTATCAAAATGCTCAGGTCATATATTAGAAGTACATTTGTGTTATATAGATATTACACACCACTACTGACACATTTAGATCAACAAATAATTGGCTTAAAGAGATTGGGACAAATAGTAATAAGCACATTACTTTTGTCTTTTAGCATTGACTGGTGCTGCCATGACTTTTGAAAATGACAACTGACCATGCAGTACCTGGACTGTTTACAGTTTTTATAAGTTATGCATTAATAGCACGTACAATTGACGATGTGAGCAATGAGCTATACCTATCATTCTCAACATTTTAATTGCCATAGACAAGATGGGGGACAAATATCTGTATGTAAAATATGGCTTTCCAAATACAGTAATAAAAAGGGACTGAAACCCAAATGTGAGACATGTCCAAACAAAATAATTCAAACTGAAGTAGAATTTGAAACAAATCATACACTGTGTATTTACACAGTCATTACGAAAACCTTAACTATTTGAGTTGTGCACCTGAGATGAATTTCAGTTAATTACTAAGCTGATTTCTTGTCTTTGCTGATAGTGAAGGCAAATAGAGGGGGACCTTCGAAACTGAGCGTGGGTGTTACTTAGAAACTATAGATACATATAACATAAAATTTAAAATCATTATTTATTATTGGTCATTATTTGCTGGAGACCCTGAGAAGCCATTCATCCAGAGAGTTTTACTTCAATGCATGATAGCTCTGGGGGTTGTTTCTTTAATCTGCAATCATATAAAACGGATAAGAGCAAAACTTTTGCATCACACTCAGAAGAAAATGCAATACAAGAAAAAAATCTGTACTAGGTCAAAAAGTCACCTTACTAGTATTTGACAAGCAATGGTGTGAACCTGTAGTCTGGAATTTCACACGCCTTAACTGTCGAAATTGCATTATTATGACAGACAGGGATTTTCCACAAATGGGCGTGGAAGGCTTTGTAGTAAAAAATTTTTAGTCCTGTGGCTTTAAGAGAATTTGGCAGGAGGCAGCCAATGACAGAGACGGAGGGGGAGGGAAGGGAGCGGGTGGGTAGCAACAGTTGCCCTGGTGAGGACGAAGCGCCATAGCCACGGTAGCCCTGGCGACAAGAACCCAGCAACGAGAATCAACAACAACAACACCTGAAACGGCCATAAAAAATATAAGAAGATATTTTACCAGTGGGAAACACACACGTGGAACCAGAGGTGAAGCTCTTAACATATTAGAGATCTTTTATGTCCACTAATGGCTCAATGGAATTGTGCTGTTGCTTTTTTTCCCCTTCTTGTTTCAGTAGCCATAACTGCCAACTGCCGTTCAGTGTTAGCCGAGGTTAGCGTGCAAGCTAGCTGTCGCACTGATTATCAGTCGAGTGCGTTTCTTGAATAGGGGAGTTTGTACCTGCTGCTAAATCGACTGATACCAAATTGTGCCTGCCATGACGACGCAACCACAGATGCATACTTAAGTGGGCCGTTGTTATGGCGATGTCAAATGCAAAAGGTACAAAATGGCGGTTGTTGTAGAGACCAGTTAGCTTGCTACCCCTGTTACGGTTACCATGCTACATAGCTAGCATCATTGCTGTCACGACACGGCTAATGAGACGAGTTACCATCTTGCTATGCATTCAATATAATAAACGGTATTTTATACGCAGTCTGTGGTGGTGTAATACAGGATGTTGTTTTCAGTACCCGGCTAAACACTACAAAAAGTCCCAGGTTCTAACGTTTACTCCCCATAAAGAGGGCCAAATTAGAATATTACAGATGGAACTAGCTACATGGACAGCTGTTGGGGTAGTGTTGAAGATGGTGCAGAGTTTGAACATTTGGCTAATTAAGCTACAGTACCTTAAAAACTAGAAAGTTGTGAGAGCAGAGATAGGTGACGTACATTTAACAGTTAAGGGGCGTGGCAGAGGAGGGCGTTTTTTGCAGGTGCTTAGCAAATGCGATTTTTAGCTCGTGCTTTTTTTTGTATACTGAACCGTCACATTAGCAACTTCACACGTCAGGTATTAGGTTTGTAATCTACTATTATTTAAGGATTTAATGTCTCTGTTTTTAATATATCTAATACTTTTAGGTCGCAAGTTGAAGAGTAGCAAAGCATCCCTCCTTAGTCTACTGACTTTCCATCACTTTGTCAATATAGATAATTTTCTCATATTTAAGGATGCTAATTGGGTGGTAGTACACGCTATACACATTAAGTAAGATATGTACATGTAATCACCTATTGAACTATGACAATCGCACGTGTTACTGTAGTCATGCTTTGTCGTGAGGGATTTTCCCAACCTGTACCACTGCATGAAAATGAAAGGCCATATTCTCTGTGTGATCACGTTACAGGTAATGAGACACCAAAATGATGTGTTCCTGTAAATGCTCCTCCCACACACATCTACATTGGTTGCACCACCAGCAGGTCAACTACAGTATTGCCTTCAGAAAAAAGCCCACAATCACTCATTTATTTACATGCAAAATTATTCTACAGATATATTACATACTGCGGATGCTAATAATGAACTGCAATATGGATAAATTATTTTGTGCTATTAGTTTTGCATGTAAGAAGTTAAAGGTTTGATTCCTTTAATTTTCTTCCCCTGAAATCTATAAAAATACCTGTCAGCTCCCTCTGGAAATGAAGCCCCTTTCTCCTGCTTTAACTCTGGCTGAATTATTAATATCAACACAAATGAGAATATTCTAGCCAAACAAGACCTGAAAACAAACATCTTTATTTATTTATGCACAATGTGTCTCTTACATTTGGAGCAAATGTAATATGTACTGACAGTGTTTAACTAGTAATATGTTGGTTTCCTAGGGTGAATCCCAGCTCATGTAATGGCCACCTCAGGCTACGTAGGTGAGATCCAGCCCGCAGCCCAACCCCAAGGGACTGGTGTTGCTGCCACACCGGGGCAACCTGATACCAGTTCCACACCTGCAAATGCCCCTCAGTTTCTGGCAGAGATTCAGACTACTGTGGCCACTCCTACCATTGTCACAGCCACAGGCCAGACTACTCCTACTGAACAAGCAACATCCATCAACACTCAAAAACCTGCAGCTGGAAGTCAGGCCCAGTCCACAGCACAAACCCAGACAACTCAGACGCAGTATGTGACAGCAGAGATTCAGGGCTCCCCCACACAATCTGGAAATGCCCAAAGCACTCCTCAGTACATTGTGGTCACAGTTACAGGTAAGTGCTGATGTCATACACAATCATGCATGAATCATTCATTAATTTAATCCTTGAGGGTCACGGGGATGCCCAGCAACCAGCAAGTGAAGGTGGTGTACACCCTAGACATGTCAACAGTGTATCACAGGTTTTACCTATACAGACAAACAAACATTCAAACACACATTCACACCTGCAGGACCAGTCAATCTATTTTGCTGCCTGTCTTTGGATGGTGGAAGAGGTTTCATTTAAATAAAAATAAAGTTTTGGTTAGGACAGAAGTTACTGGCCACTAAATTACAAGGTGAACCCATATTAAAAATAATGTTTAGTGAAACACATTTTATGGGTCTTGTACAAATTTCTAAGGAGGAAATCAGATGTTCAGAAGATGCATATTTTACTGCAACACATAGTTCCTTGCTTGTATGTTTAAACAACCATTCTGGTCAACTTTAGTCAGACAGTGCACTTGTAAATCTTGCATATTTATTCCCATATGACCCGTCAAAATAATTTGAATGAGACTGAGATTTTAACATTAAGAAACTTTCCACTTTCAACAGCTGAACCTGAGAGTACCAGCATAATTCTCTGAGCACACAACATTGTGCACTATGATGTAAAAAGAGGAACGCAAGGAAAAGAGGGAGGGAACATTAAATGAAAATGCAAAACTGTAAAATGGAGGGTGGGTTTACATTTGTCTATAGATGAAGTATTTCAACTCGTTTGAAGGTGCAGTAGGTGAAGGATGTAGTTAAAAAGTTTGCCAAAAAATAAAATATTCTTCAATTATATATTCTTCTATGTGCTGCAGAGGGCTCCCTTCACTCAAGTGATAGTGTGTCAGATTCAAGCCCCCCACCAGCTGTTGTACAGACAGGAGTTCCCACACAGGTTGTTCAACAGGTACAGACAGCTCAGCAGGTAAGCATACACAAACACCACAAAATCATTTTCTGTACATCTTGCAATTCCCTGTTTTTACATGTATCTTCATCTCAGCAGAGGTCTGTTGTGCAAGCGACCTCTCAGATAGCCAAGACTGAGCCAGGCACCCAGCTCAGTGTGACCAGTCTACAGCCTGTTCATATCAGCCAAGAGGTGAGTCAGATGCACAGTATGACTGTTTGTCAGTTTGGATTAGATTTGATTCATATAAACAAACACACTGGATGTCAAATGTTCCATCTCATATGACCTCACACATGACCTTTAGCACATCCACAACTTAACAACCTTGTAATGTTTTAGCTCAGCTTTAGTCAGCTTGCTACATCTATGGTGGAACCTGCTTCTGCTGGCTTTCAGCTCCTCCCTAGCTCTATGGAGATAGCAATAGTAAGAGATATAAAGGCTGAAAAAGGGCATCTGCATCTTGAGACAGGACAGCCAGAGTGCCTGTACTTGGCATCGAAACACTGCTTCGGAGACTGTGGCAAACCTGTCTTCATTCTGTCGGAGACCTTGCAGCATTGCCAGTCACTGTGCCTGCTCCCCATGTGTGCAGAGAAAGAGACAGGGGGCTCCGATCAGCCACCAGCACAGGCTTTACATTTCCAAGTAGGTCAGGGACACAAGGGAGACTACTGCTGTAGAGTCAAGGGAAGACATTATCTGTCTGTAACTAATCAATTCTGTGACAACGAAAGATTTGGGGATTCTCAGGCGTTGTAACTTTATATGGTCAAAAGAGGCAGGACAGAATTCATTGGATTTTCATGTGTATGTGTGTGTGCATTTCCCTGCTCTGTAGGTCCAGCAGCTCACGCCAGTGCCTGTGCAACATGTGTACACCAATCAAGTGCAGTATGTGGAAGGAGGAGACACCAACTACACTACCAGTACCATGTTAGAATAAAACTCCATTATATACTAATACATGTGCAGACAAAACCTTTTCTGTTAGTTAACCTGTTCTGTTTCTAACACATCTTTTCCTGTCTCTCATCAGCCGTTCCAGCACCTTCCCTTACACTGAGACTCCTCTATATACCCAGACCACAGCTGGCCAGTATTATGAAGGTCAGGCCACTTCAGGCTCACAGGCATCCACCCCAGGGACACCTCTAACTGTCTCTGTGACTGCAGGCACCACAGGAGGTGTGTCCATGTTTGTGGCGCAGCCCACCAGTGCAGCAGGTGGAGCAGCCACAGTGGTGTCCACAGGTGGCACCACCAATGGGGCAGGGGATGGGGCAGGTACCAATGGTGGGGCAACGGGCAGTTATGTGATCCAGGGGGGTTACATGCTCGGCAGCAGCAGTGGAGGGACAGCTGGCAACAGTCAGACTTACTCACACACCGCCCGCGCCTCCCCAGCCACTGTGAGTATTACAGAGGGCGAGGAGAGTAGCGTGCCGTCGGCAGACAAGAAGGTATGCAGAGGCGCCAAGCGCAGGAATTTTTCCTTGTTTTGTTCTCATTCACACAACCCTTTGGTGGCGCACACTGATGACGTCATTGTTGGGTTTTGTCAAGTGGAAAGCACAATTAAAAATGTAGAAATTCGTATCAGGACTGGGAAATATAACCCACGGGTAATATCAGAACTTCTAAAGCGTATCAATCACTATAAATGTACTATGAAGTATTTTTAACTGTGATTTCCTCATTAAAGAAAACAAAACCATGACTTCATCATTTTCATACCATAATACTGCATGTGATGAGGGGCATTTTAATTTGCCTGAAATGCTCTAACACTATATTTTTCATCTCAAATTCATCATATTGAAACCCATATTATAATGGTACCCAACATATGTTTGGCAAACATCCCATCAGTATTCCAGGTCATTAATTCATTGCATACCAAAGTTGTATGCCACGGCACGCAAACAAATGTACTTGTGTTTTCATTCTTGGATGATCAACAAACTAAATGTGAATGGATTTTTTTTTTACCTAACAGAAATATGTGTGCATGTACTGCATATTAAAGTGTTTATTTGTATTTGTATATGTATGCAAATGAGTGAGGTATGTTTTCCTCCTCTCTGTATTTACTGGTCTTGCTAACTGCACCAGCCTCTTTCCTTTTTTTATTGCCTGCGTGTCAGGTACAGTGGTTGCTGGACAACTATGAGACAGCTGAAGGAGTTAGTCTACCACGTTCCACTCTCTACTGCCACTATCTGCTGCACTGCCAGGAGCAGAAACTAGAGCCTGTTAATGCAGCGTCTTTTGGGAAACTCATTAGATCTGTGTTCATGGGGCTACGCACACGACGCTTAGGCACACGGTAAGATTGGACACCACACGTATAGAAAACATCATTTATAATGCACAGTCACGAGGGCATGAATACACACTTTCCTTTAGCCCCTTTGACACATTTCCAATAAAATATAGTGGGTACTTGCAGCCTTCAAATAAAATTTTTATCATTTTCCTAATATTGATTGAGACCCTTATTGAAACCACTTGTTTTTTGTTTTTTCAGACACGGGCAAACTACCTTAATTTCCCTGCCACATTCAATCACTCAAGCATCACAGAGCTGTGCAAGAACAGTAATTCATTTCAGTCAACTCTATCTGTATGCAGACTTTGACGCATAGGCCTATACATCTCAATTAGGAGACACCCATGCACAGTTTTCTACAGTTTCCTTGGAAAATCTATTGAACTCTTTAGGCTTTGCCAAATGTTCACCTAGTGGAGTGAGAGATGTGGGTAGAGATGAAGGCAGACAGTATGTGTGTGGGTGAGTGAGTTTGACAAAGGCAGGGAGAATGAATAAGAAGGTTTGACTGTTTGTAATGTTTACATATAGGGGTTGAGTTGCATAATAAGGTGTGTCTGGTTATTGTATTTCATAAAATGAAACATATACTCTATATACATACCTTGCACACACATAAAAGTCTGTATTCAGGATGTAGTTTAAGGCAGTTAACGCAGTTGTATTCAGTTTTTGTCGGTTAAAAATAAAAATGGATTTGATCTGAATCTGACAGGGGTAATTCTAAATACCACTATTACGGACTGAGGATCAAGGCCGGCTCTTCCCTTCTGCGTCTGATGGAAGATCAGCAACATCTGGCCATGAGGCAACAACCCTTTTCACAGAAACAAAGGTACACAGAAATCGTCGTCATGTACTCACACTTTGTCATCACATCACTATAATCACTCCCAACAATCACTGATTTACCATTTTATTTTGTTGTCTTTTTCTATACTGTATATGTCTCTATGTCTCTCATATGCCGCATGTTATTTAAATCCTGTCATGACCCAGTCATCTGTTAACCCATTCCCTATATCTCCCATCATTATTTACTGATTTTGTATGGATGTGACTACTTATTCTTTGTTGTCTTTTGTACTGTTTCCCTGTTTTCTGACAGGTTGAAGCCTGTACATAAAGTAGAAGGAATGACCAATGGCACGGCACCAGGAGCAGGTCAGCAGCAGCAGCAACAACAGGGGTCGGGTCATGTGGATATCAGCACCCAGGTCCAGCAGTACCAGCAGTTCTTAGGTGTGTTCATAACTTTAGGTAACAGTGAAACCTGTAGGATGATGGTTTATAATTAGGTTAAGTGTAAGTTATCTCATATTTCTTAGTTGCTATTGTTACTAGTTACTGTTACATAAATTATAGAAGTGGCTTGCATTTAAATTGGTTTCCCCCTGTTTGTGCTGTGCTGTTGTGTCTTGTGTCCAGATGCATCCAGAGCTCTTCCAGAGTTCCCAGAAATTGACCTACAGGGCAAGCCTCTCCCTGAGGGCATTGAGCTTGACCATGTTAAAAGTTTTCAGCTGCTGTATAGAGAACACTGTGAGGTAAAAATGTCTATATGTAAGTAAAGGTTTTTAGAAGGTTGTACTTGGAATAGGAATTAAATCAAAACCCAAAGGGTAGGTTTGTTAGACATCTAAAGGAGAAAGTTAAAGAAGAAGAAAAAGTATTCAGCTAACATTCAACTCACTTAAAAATTAATATACAGTCATGGAAAAAAACAATTATGCCACCCTTGTTTTCTTTAATTTCTTGTTTATTTTAATGGCTGGGACAACTATAAAGGTACATTTGTTTGGGCAAATATAATGATAACAACAAAAATAGCTCATAAGAGTATAATTTCAGTGCTGATATCTAGCCATTTTCCATGGTTTTCTTGATGATAACCAAAATCCCTTCTGTTCTTACATCAATATCTATGGCATTGTTCTGACAAAAACAGTGCTTTTAGGCATTCCATGTTTTCTTCTCTGTCTGTTTTAGTCATATGATACACACAGGAGTTAGTACTTGAATGCATAACCATTGTTTTTGATTACTTTTGATGGTCTAATAATTTTTTCTGCGACTACACGGTTTCCTCATTGCAAACCATTTTGATTGGTCAGCTCATAATTTGTATGTTCTCCCATTTAATACTACACCCATTGCAAGCCACCAATTAGCATAACATTGTTTTCCTTTTCAGGCCATACTGGATGTGATGGTCAATCTACAATTCACTCTCGTAGAGACCCTTTGGAAGACCTTCTGGAGGTTCAGTCAGAGTCAGGCTGGAGATGCTACACTGGCTGTGTTAGTGGTCACTACTTATCAGCCACATTAATTTCACCACTAATGTATCTTTTCTAACAATAACAATGAACTCAAAATGCCTAATTAATGGTCTGTGTTTTGACAGTCACGATGAGTCAGAGAAGCGTCTCCCAAAGTCCTGCCTGGTGTTACTGTGCAAGTATGAGCCAGTGTTGCGCTGGAGCCGTGACTGTGATAACAGCCTGTACCAGGGTCTGGTGGAGATCCTCATCCCTGATGTCCTCAGGCCCATCCCCAGTAAGGCTCCACAAAAACAACAAACAATAATATGAACACAACAAAATAATACACTAACGTATTGAACATGGATTAGCTACTGTGACTGTCAGACTTCTAAGGTACCATTTAATCATACCTACCTATACCTGTAGTATACCAGTAGTCAAAGGCATTATTCTAAAATTGGAATAAACCTGTGAGAGAACACACTGAAAGACCAGCACAAAAGTGAGACATTTGTTCCTTCCTGTCTGCCAATTCATCTGCTCTGGGAACTGACTCTTTATTTATTTTGTTTCAGTTTCACTTTTAGTAATTCTATCATATTATTACTTTGAACACTCCTCTGAGGGATGGATGTTCCATGACTTTCGCAACACAGCAGCCACAAGTATTTCTTCTGGATCCTGTCACCCACAGAAAAAAAAACAAAAGGAAATTTGGTCTCTGTTTAACATTCTATTACCCATAACAAGCTTAGGGATTTAGAAAATCAAAAGTATGTCTAATATAACCTGTCATAAATTCTCTTTTTTTGCCTGCTTATCCCTATTAGGTGCCTTAACCCAAGCCATCCGGAACTTTGCCAAGAGCCTGGAGAGCTGGCTGACCAATGCCATGATGAACATCCCAGAGGAAATGGTCCGCATCAAGGTATGCATCCATTTCATTAATTTACAACTGGTGGCACATGCTGTTTTTTCCATGCAATCCTTTTTTGGCATGTGAGCTGTTATGCTTCAAACTTTGTACCAAACTAAAAAAATTTTCCACCTAGAACTTTTCCTTCCCATATTACAAGGAACTGGCAGTGATTTTCGTACTTAATTTGATGTTATATAACACACTGTTCTGTTCTTTAAGACCAGACTTTGTGAATTTTTATTTTTCTTTGTATTTGTCAAGCGTTCTTTTTTCCTTTAACAAAACCAGTTATATTTCTGATGCCAGACTACCAAAGCTTTCTTTAAAACTTCAAACTTCCTCATTAAGTTTATTCTTTGTTCATTCTCAGGTAACATCAGCCAATGCTTTTGCCCAAACCCTGCGTCGCTACACCAGTCTGAATCACCTTGCCCAGGCGGCCCGCGCTGTCCTCCAGAACACAGCACAGATTAACCAGATGCTGTCTGATCTCAACAGAGTTGATTTTGCTAACGTCCAGGTTAGTTCATTTTCTGAATTCTGTGTATAGTGTTTCGGGCTGTAGACATTTTCTATTATTAGTCCTCAGGAAAGGTAATCTGAACCGTATGTCATGCTGGTGTCCACTGCTATCAAGATTAGTACTGAACACCCCATCCTCATCCTATCCACCCTTTGCAGGAACAGGCCTCTTGGGTGTGCAGGTGTGAAGACCGTGTGGTCCAGCGGTTGGAGCAGGACTTTAAACTGACCCTCCAGCAACAGAACTCGCTGGAACAGTGGGCTGCGTGGCTGGATGGTGTGGTGTCCCAGGTCTTAAAGCCCTACCAGCACAGTCCTGCCTTCCCCAAGGCTGCTAAGCTCTTCTTGCTCAAGTGGTCGTTTTACAGGTGTGATATGTGGATCACTATTATGTATGTATGTACAGTTGTGTTACTTTGTTTAGCTGCTCTGATTAGCAAGATTATTACAGTGTAATAGCTCAAATTAATAAGATTATTATTTTCTATATCTGAACGTAACAAATCAGTTAAATTAGTCCAAACATTACACTCAGCTCTGTTGCATATTTTTAGCTGTAGCTAATCAAAACAATTTAATAAATGTGAGTACAATAGAATATAGTGTACAACTTCCTCTAGATAATTTTTTAGATCAAAGTCCATGGTATGCATAGGCAACAAAATGGCACTGTATGTTAAAGCAGTGATAATTCTATGTGCTTTTTGTTATTTTCAGTTTGTTTCTTTGGCTTTTATCAGTATTACCTGGTTTGCACCAGGGGAAACAAAGAAGTCTTTTGTCATTATGAAAAATCACTCATCTGTCTTAAAAGCTTTCACCATAGTATCATTGAATGTGCACAAATTGAATTATACAAATTTATGAAACAGCCATTAAACAACTGCCTCTACCATTATTGAACTGTCATTTTCTTGGCTGCTAAAGGATAATCCAAAAGTTATTGATATTGACATTGGCTAATACAAATGTTCAGCCAATATATCACTGCATCTCTTATTTTTTCAATTTCAGTGAAACTGACACCATAGTGCAGTGAAAGTTTAGACAAATCCTGCTTTTTTGCCTTTTATAAGGGCATTTTTATGCTTCACCTTAAGTATTACAGATTCTTTGTTCTATAATATAAATATTATTGTGAGGAATATAACTCGACAGTATTATGAGTTACACTGTAATTCCTACCACTACTAATTACATGATTGTGTAAGTACATAATAATTATCAGAAATTACCATTTATTTGAACCAATAATCCCATTTATATTAAAAGTGGGATTTATATTTACAGAGTAGATCTGTCTCAATTGCTTAACCCCCCCCAATCTGTCATCTCCAGCTCCATGGTGATCCGGGACCTGACCCTGCGGAGTGCAGCTAGTTTTGGTTCCTTTCACCTGATCCGCCTGTTGTATGACGAGTACATGTACTATCTGATAGAGCACAGAGTGGCTCAGGCTAAAGGGGAGACCCCCATTGCTGTCATGGGAGAGGTACATAACACAACATACACACATACTAAGTGAAATAAGGGAAAATACCATAATAACATGTTTCCCTCTTGTTGTTAGTTTGCCAGTTTAGGCCGAGGTCTGAACCAGCTCGATCCTGATAAGGGTAACTACATTTTGTACTGTTTTATTAATGAATACACAGGCTAACTACCATCACTTTGTGACCATTGTTTGTAACTAACTCTGTCGCCGCTGTTTATCTCAGAAGAAGATGAGGAGGAGGAGGAAGAGAGTGATGAGGAAGGTCAAGAGCTCTCCCTTCCTTCAGACGGGGCAGTGCTGGGTGAGGAGTCTCTGGAACCGCCTGCCAAGCTGGCCAGAACTGACCAGAGAGTCCTCTTCACTACAGGATCAGCTGACAACTAACCACAAAATATTACCACTACATATGTTAATATCTATAGTGATTAGACACACATATGCACACATACATACCCAAACAGATGTACAAAGAACATTAATTTATACATTTGACACATGTATAGATCTTATAAATGTGTGTGCAAACTTTCGCTGCGGTCTGTCCTGCATACTGTAATTGTCCCACTTTTTTATACACATACATGCACACACAATCAAAACAGATACACTTCAGTACTGTACTCTCACAGAAAACCTGTTGGCACCTTTGATTCACTATCATTGGCACCGGAATAGGATGTGGCTTTTAAACTTACACTTTGTCTGCAAGAGCAGTGCAGAGCATTTTTACTTTCAGTTGTACCGATCTGTAAAAAGGAACTGAAGGCTGGCATGTTGTTTTTTTTTTCTGTCATTGCATTGCAACCCGTAGCCTTGTTGTTTCCTCACTGAGAAACTTCTGCTCACCCTAAACCCTCCTACAACTGTCACTGCCGTATCAAAGTGGTCTTGAAAATACTGTGATGTGTGTGTTTGTGTAGAGGTTCTGTCTATAGGAGGAGGGTACAAAGTGGACCTTGAGCAGAATGTGGTTGCTGAACTTAGTTGTCACTAATTTATTAAAGGCCAAAGGCCATTCGGAAGACAGGAGGTGTTTGGACTTGGGGGAGGATTGGCCTGTCGTGTGTGTGTGTGTGTGTGTGTGTGTGTCCTTTCAAGCTCTTGTTGTGTGTTTTGTGTCTGAAGGTGTACTACAGCTACACCGCTCTGCTGATTTGTCCAGAGGCCTGATTGAAACATTCATGACAGTGTGTACATGTGTCTGATGTGCGAGTGTGAGTCATGCAAAGTGCTGACTGCTTTTCCTGTATATATTTTCTACGGCATCAATTTAGGAGAAGTCTTGAGATTTCCTCATTGATTTCATTTGCCCGTAAAGAAAACGTTGTTTTTTGGAGTGCCTGTCACAGCTGCTATGCTGCTACTGTAAAGATAAAGCTACAGCTGTGAGAGTGGGACTCTCATTAGTTGCTGCAAAACCCTCTCACTTATTGGTTTATCTGGTTCCATGGGAGAGGTACTGTATGTGTCATATATTTATGTTCAAAGTGCTTCGTTCCTGTTCATAAGTTCCTTTGTGGCCTCATTTTCCCTGACATATCATTTTCTTGCCTTATTTCAATCTTTTTTTTTCTCTCTGTCTGTGCCAAACCTATTTACTTTTCTTCCATTTTCCATAGTTGTTAAACTCTATGTTTAAAGGAGGACTGTGCCTGAATAAGAACGCTGATATACTTATATTCTACTGTAAATTTATCCAATATTTTGAGTTTTGTTGTCACTAAGTAAACCTCTTGTGCAGTGTATGGTGCTGTGTTGTCACACATTGTAAGCAACCTTTGTGTGCATTATTGATTTGTGATTGTATGTTCAGTTATTAATCCTATATCATATCTGATGACTTTTCTAGATCCAGGCTAAAGCCCTGCCTCTTTGCACATATTGACTATTGTCTTTAAAACTCCAACAAAGTGATCTGAACTGTTTTAAGTTGTTTTTAAGTGTTTTTAAAGGTGGGGTACAGGTGTCAGAGATCTGATGGCTCTTTCTGCACAGTCCTCCACCAACACTCATCTCCCTTCAATGTACCTTCATCTCATCTGCATTTCCACCCTCCTGCCAATGGCTTTGTTTTGCTTCAAACATCCTTATTCTTAAACACTGTTCGTCAAGATTGGTTGTTGTTGTAAACATGTCATTTTTTTTGGATTATGGAATACAATGCACATGTTTTCAGCGGGCATTGCAAGCCTCAAACCAGCACATTAATGACCCTTTGTATGGAGTAACATGCTACTACAGCTGAGTACATATCACTCCAGTCTTTTAACGATCAACAGCATATAGAATGGCCATTGTTTACCCAGTAAAAAAAAATGTTTAGTCATTTTTATAGTGCATTGTTTCTTATGTACGAAAGTAATTGAGAAAAAAAGATGTTAAGTGGCAGTGTTTTATGAATTTGGTCAGCTATAAGTATGACTGTGCCTTTGGAGGTGGTAGAATGCAATTCAGATGTTTTTAATTTTAAAGATATAAATTAAAGAATTTTTAAAATTGCACTTGTTAACTTGTTGAAAATGTTCTTAAAGTTCAGCAAAAGTCACAGGTTTGAGCATAAAATAAAGACAGTCCAACCGTCGCACATCAGCATTTATGTTTTGTGATGAAATGTCGGTGTCAAATTTTGTTAGGCGGCGGTGATCTAATACTCACACGTTTTAAAGAACTCACTTCTTAGAAAAACACACAAACGTACCTGACAGTTTCCGCTGCCAGGATTGATGTGAGACTGCAACAGAAACCGCAAAGACTGTTTTTCTGTTTGTGCATTAGATACCAAGAGTTCAAATACAGAATGGACTGTAACATTTAAGCTAGAAGACATACTTTAAAAGAATCCAACCAACAAAACAATAAATCTTTAGGTTTGGAATCAAATGACTAGGCCACACAGATGATGACAAACAAATATACAGGGTTCTCGCAGGGTCTTAAAAATCTTGAGTTTACAAATCTGCATTTAATTCCTTCAAAAAGTATTTCAATGGTATTAAATTTTATATGGTAGGGCTTAAGTTATGTTGCCATAAACTTGTTTGGTGTATTGTGTTTAAACATATCTATTAAATATCCAAACTGCAAAGAAAGTAACATTAGTCGACTCAGTTCCAACCCAACAATTTATATTGAAATAATGAACCAGTTATCACTAACTTTGCAGCCCCTGGTGAGAAATGACAAGAACAGTGAGAATTAAGGCATTGGAGTAAATAAATGCAGTTTCCTAAATTGTATGAGTCATAAATTTTTGCCAGTATGGCCTTGAAATAGGCTGTGAAATGGGTATTCAATTGTGTTCTAAATTGTCTGAAAAAGGGCTTAAATTTAACTTGTTTGAATATAGTGTCTCATATTAATGTGTTGAACTAATCTGAGCTGCTGCACAATGTAAAACTCTGAAGCAATTCAGTGGTTGTTTTCTGAAAAAGACAATTTTTGAGACATATTTATTGGTTTTTTTTGTCAACCTTTGCAGCTCAATCTGGTAAATTAGAAGAAGACTAATATTGACACCTAGTGGTGATTTTCTCAGCTCATTATGTCTGATGACTGGATGTGTTTTACCTCCGGAGAATGACATTTTCAGCACACATTTCAAAGCTGTTTTTTTTTTTTTTATCTCTTTTTAATTCAGAATATTGCTGCTGGTGGTCGTTTATTAATGATATTAACACTGCTCCCAAATAATACATTAGTCACACCCGATACAGCTCTATAAATCCAAACCCTTATATTGCTGAATGTTAAATACAATATACTGTATATCTTTTAAAGAGACGCACTGGAAGACTCTACTCCGCTCTTTTACCCACTACCAATGACAAAATGAAGGCAAACATAACAGAAAACTGGAATTAAGAAAAAAAAATTATAAATACAATTACATGCAGCCTTGATAAGATGTTTTAACTGCAATGTCAAAGTGCACAAGGACTGTGTTGTTATAAATGGCGCCTTATGTGACATTCCAGAAACCCTTTACTGCATGTACTACAGGACAAAATGATCCCACAGGTAAAATACTACACTACATAACAGTTACAAAAACAGAGTGCAGTTGAGGTTAATGTCTGCTAGCAGCATGTGTCAGTGTTTTACGTTTTTTTTGTAGTTTCTAACATCTCACTGGAGGCAATACAAGTAGGAAAAAAAGAAATAATATACTCATACCAAACAAACCGGATCTGAAAAACCTTTTCTTTCTCGAATGGATGTAAAACAATATCTCCCATTTGATTTGAGAAAGCAGAAAATGTGCCTAAACTGCAGACAGATGTGATAAAAAGCAATTATATCTGAAGTTACAATAACAGAAACCTAAAAAAAAACCAACAAAAAACTAGTAAATTAACAAGGTTGGTGCTTAATGGAAGGGCTGTAAATTAGAAGCCACTTAGATCCCAGAGGTGCATAATCTGGTTTAATTTGCATAAATCCTAGGAATCAGCAAAGATATCAGGGTTAAAAATACCTATCATGGTCTCAATCATTTTAACATAAATATGAGAACTTTTAGAAATGAGTTTAACCACTATCCCCCAATACGACTTGTACTTTTCCTACTGTCAAGTCATACTTTTACACAATTTACTTTCCTCCTCTGGCAGCTTTTAACAAATACTAGTCCTCGTGTACTGTTTTAATATTGTATGTTGGCTCACTCACACGAGTACAAACGCTCCTATCCATACACCATGCAAAAGTCATCATAGACAAATTAATAATACCTAAAATAAAACAATTAATCCAATCAAATGAGATTTAAAAATGTTTTTTTCTGGTTTATTACCAGTAGCAGATACACAATAACTGTGTGCAATTCATCTTATTTAACACTGGGATATAAAGGTAAGTGCTTTAAAACCTGGATGTATAAGTGTTAAGAGGAAATAAAAATATAAGAAGGATATATTAGCAACTCGTTCTCTTCGTATCTGTCAAATTAACAGGTTGAGGTTTCAGTGTATGTATATTATGGCTGTATATGCAGAGGCAATGACAAGCTTTGTGATGAGTGTGTACCTGTCAAATGAGTTTATCAGTCTTCTCCCTCCCCCTTAGCAGCAAAGCACAGGGAATATTTAACCAGTTCCTGTTTTTATGAAAACAGTGCAGAGTATAGGTTTCATTTCCCTACACAACAACAAATAAATACAACATAACAGCTTAAACTTCAGTCTGACGTTCAGGATCCACTTCTTTTTCTTCTTACTTCTCTTCAGCATCAGAGATCTTCTGTCATGCTCTTTCACGGCATCTAGAAAATTATTGAAAGCAAAAAAAAAAGATACTAAAGAATCATTTTCCAACTTAATATAGTGCTTTTAGACATAATATAACACTGGATTTAAAAAAAAAAAAATCTGAGCTACTGGAGGAAAAACATCTGATTTTACCTAAATCATTATACAGATTCCAAATGTGAAATCAGAACTTCTCCAACATGCCAGAATTTTTACTTATATATAAGTCAATATATAGCCATTGGCATCATCACACCACTGTTCTAACTTCTATAAATTCTAAATAATCAAAATTTTGATACTTTCAATACCGGAAAGTAAATTCAGCTTGGGAATCATTTGTGTAAATGGTGCAACATTTCCCAGTCAACAATGAAGCTCTGTATTATGATCAAATAATGGAACACATGTTAAAAACATATGAACACATGAGTCACAAAATTTTACTTACAAGATTATTTTCTTCCTACACAGTTTTGGTGATGTATGTAATGAGTGTGGTGAAGGTACTAATAGACTTCAACCAAACATATTGGTGATTAATGTTGGTTCTACAGCAGGAAACTCACAAACTACAAGCACAAGAGATAGTGTCTGAAATACACCGTTGCCCATTAAGTTGGAATAATGTTGTTTTCAGGCACATTCCTCTTTTTATTCCTACTTATGCACATAATAATCCCCCTTGACCAGGCACAATAACTTACCGAGTCCCAGTTACACTATATCTACCAAGAATAAATCACACTGTAACAATCATTTAATGAGAAGAGGTAATAATATTTTATTCCAACTGTATGTGCAACAGTATATTAATAAAAAATCTGAGCCGAGCTGATGGACTTCAATTCAGCACACACTGGAAAAACATTCAGGTAAAATCAGGTATTTTTCTCTGGGTGGCAAATCATTGTTGGCCAGTGTAACTGAATCCTAAATGTTAGATACAGCAGAGAAACGATACTACAGAAATATGGAACAATGTTCCAAATGCAGATGAAAACCAACCTCTGTACCAACCTGTCCTTGCTGTGGAGTGGGGGGCTGGTTTGAGGCCTGTCCGGTCTGTCCATAGTAGGCAGCCTGCTGCCTGTAGTACTCTGCCCAGGCTGCACTGTAGTCCGGCTGGGCTCCTGTTGTGGATGTAGGGCCCCCTGCCGCCGCTGGACCTGCAGCTGCTGTTCCAGGAGCGGAACTACCAGCCTGGGCTGAGAGTGAGACCAGACTGAGATCAACCTTCTTTTGTTTAAATGCACTGAATGATTCACCACTACACATTTTATAGTACAAGCAGGAACACGAGTACTTCCTTAGCAGTCTCACCCATCTTTTTGTAGTATTCCTCCCAGGCCTTGGTGTAGTCAGGCTGGCTCCCTGGGTTCTGTGCCGGTGGGTTCTGGTCACCTGATGCCGGGGCCCCTCCTGGTGGGTTTGCAGCGTATTGGCCTGGCACAGCCCCAGACGGCTGCTGGTAGTACTGAGCGTAGTAGGCCGCCCAGGCTGCGTTGGGGTCATTGGCTGCTGCCTTGCCTAGAAAAGATGCAGGGTGGAGGGGGTGAGGTCCTCATAGGGTGAGGGTGAGCCCCTGCTACTGGCCTGGAGACCGGGCTTGGAGACCAGGGGGAAAACAAAGACAGGGTTAGCCAGAGCTGCTCTGGGAAAACACATCAACATTTCCATCAGTTCTCCTGTTGATCATCCTAGAGTTAAAGATAGTGGATGATTTAGGGAGATTTAAGGGGATCTGACTGTTGAAGTGGAATACAACACTCATAATTAAGTTTGCATTATGGAGATTATGGTGACTAATATGATTTTTTTTTTTAATAATAGAGATGTTTGTATCAACAGAGGGAGCGGGTTCCCCTGACCATGTTGCACAGCAACTCTGAATGGACTTACTCCTCCTATTCTTCTGTTTTATAGCAGAAGGCATCCAGAGTTATTCATCCCTTAACAAAAAGCCAAAAATGGACACAAGAACCACCGTCTCTAATGGCTCACTATTTGCCACCTCTCTAAATGAGTGTGGAGGTGTGTCTTCAGTTGGTTGTAATAATCTGCAACTTCACCATTAGATATCATCGAATATCACACTACATCAATAATTTAGGTAACATCCACAAAAACTACATTTTGCAAGCAATCCTGAATGTAGTTCAAGTAGTAGTATTATAAGCAAAATACAAGATAAGGAAGATGGTCATATGAAAGACCAACCCTTCTCGAGTCAAGAAAATAGACGGGAAGAAGGCAGGAGAAAAACAAGTATTTAAGGGGATCTGATTCTGAGTTTATATGGGAAGTGAAAATGTGCTAGAACCTGAAAAACCAAGGACAAAAAGGAACTTATCCAGAAGAACACAGGACTAAATTAAACAGAAAAAATATGTTGGTATGCATTTATGTATGTCAACAGCCACTGTGTAATCCCCTCAAGAAACTGCTCTCAGCACATATCTAGGCCATTTCCAAAAAAGCTGTACAACTATCTCTAACCAAGTTTATCAGTATCAACTTACCCATACCTTACAATAAACTTAAGCATAAGTGAGAGAATAAAAATCTAAGTAAAATACTTAAATACAGTAGATATATGAGGGAAAAGGTGAGGAAATACATAAACACACAATGTGACTCATGGAGTTTAATTTTTTTTGGTAGAGGCAATAACAATGTAAATCTCTTAGAAAACAAAAACAATGATTTACTTGAAAACATGTGGATGAAGCTATGAGTGAGAGTGAGCCTATCATATTTTGTAACACATTTTGTAAGGGGATAATAACTCTGGCTCACTCTCCAGCAAAGTATCTTAACACTGGAAAAAAAAAAGAGGATAAAGTTCATTCTAAGCTGCCATAGAAACATGGTGAACTCTATGAGAGAACACCCTTCCCTTCTGTAGATAAAAGCAGCTCAATCTCCTGAGATCGTCACATCGAGCCTTTAAATAAAACACCTGTCCATATGAGTAACTGGAGGGAGTTGATTTGATGTGTGATTATGTAGAAGATCGACTTTCTAAAAAGGAGCAGAAATAAACTTTACTGATCGACAAAACCCAGCTGGAGTTAGACGTGACTCACTTGGGTCATGGGGTGCCTGGGGTTGCCACTGCTGATAGGTGTTGCTCCAACCCTGAGGAGTGTATTGAGGACCTGGAGGACCACCACTGAGGAAGAAAAATATTGAATTAAGACCTTTTAAGAACCTTTGTCCTGATAATATATAAAGCTACAGAGACAGTTAAAAGTTGACTGTTAATAGCCCTTTCCTAGTGAATGACACCAGCTGGACCTGGGAGGCCTTTACTTGACTTTTTTTGTTTTCTAGAAGCTGTGAATAGCAACTGATACCCAGTAGGTTTTTGACAGTTCTGTGCATAATATCAGTTTTTGGTTTGAAGTTTGAAACAAGCTGAGGTGATACCAATAGTTGACATGAAACCACTGCAGACTACTGATTTACTCAGATGGAATCATCACCATCACTGCATCAGTGTTATGTGAGATGAGAATGACCATAACCAACATTTTTTAATAGATGAGCTTCTATTCTGTGTTTACTTTATATTCATTTATGACAGTGCACCACTGATTCTATAACAACCCCCAAACCCATACAAAGGTAAATGTTACTACTCACTGTGGTGGCCCAGGGTTGTATGGGGTGGGGTTATAAGGACCGGCTGGACCAGCAGGACCGGGTCCACCTGGCCCTGTGGCAACTGGACACAAAGGACCCTGGAACACAGGACATAATCACTCGTCAGATTAACTTGCCAGTCTACAATTTCCGTGGTATTCCTAGGATGTTTGCAGCTTGGGTCAACTGTTTGAGGTCCATCTGTTGTGAATGAAATCAAAATGTCCAGTACCTCAATCTTCTCTTCAATAAGCTGCTTGGCGTGGTCGATCTGCTGTGGTGAACCCCGGATGATAAACAGTTTAAAGTTGGGGTCTCCGTTTGGAGGTGGCTGACGGGAAATTTCCACAAAGGCGCCAGTCTGCTGGTTTATGGACTTGACATTCTCCCCTCCTCTGCCAATTACAAGCCCACATTTGTGAGCAGGAATAGAAAAGGCCATTTCCCCAGCAGGGGGCTCCCAGCCACCTTGTCCTCCACCTCGCCCTCTGTTGCCCGCAGGCACCCCAGGTGGGCCTGAAGGTCCCTGCGCAGGAGACAAACATCATTAACCTAAACTATGACTTTCTAAAGCTTTCTTCCATTTGTTATTGCCACAACTAGTCTGAATACTTCACTAAATTTCAAGTTATGATCATAAAAAATATTTTTTTATATTGTTCCAGTTCATGGATGTGTTTGTGATCCATACCCCCTGACCCTCCTCCCTGACCCTGATGCTCTGCAGGAGGTCGCTGATGATCTGGGAAGCGTGTTCACAATGATCAGGTGGACCACTGATGTGTGCAATTTTATCAGGACCCGTCCCATCATCTGGTAGAAAAAGTTAAAGAAATCCTTTTCAATCTAAATATATAGAATTATTAGATAAAATTTTGTCCATATTTTGTTTCAGTAAAAATGCCCCTGTCATGCCAGTGCTGCCTTGGTAAACAATAACCAGGTAGGGCATTTTTAAGACTTTCAAATAACTGACAATTTCAAACAAAACTCATTTAACAAATTAATGCATCTGTATTGTTTAGGAAATTGTTTATGAGTGAAACAGTTGCATTAAATACTATGTAACTATAACTGAACAGTTCTATCATATTGTTCTGTCGTACCTTGCTTGAACTGTATGCGAACCCCAGCATCATTCTGGATTTTCTTGATCATCTCTCCATTGCGCCCAATGACCACACCGACTGAGTGTCGTGGTACAGGGATCTAGATGGAAACCATGCTCGTTATGATCCATATTTATAGATTTCATTTAAAGACCGGTCACGTTTAGAAGAAGTTTGCTTCACACAAACTCACATCCATGCCTCCTCCCATTCGGGAACTGTATTCATTTCTTTCACTATAGCCACCGTGGTCTCGCTCCCTCAGAATCTCCTGCACCATTTCCTGGGCTTGCTAAAAGAGGAGAATGTCATGGTTATGGCACCAAAGACCAATGGTGTTTTTCAACTATGTCAGCTCATGTGACAGTTTACCTGGACTTTGTATGGCTCTCCAATAATGCGCAATGGCTTATCAACATTAGGTCCCTGAGAAGCATCCTGGATCAGGATCATTTTCACTCCTGCCCGCTCCTGAATTATCACACAATTACATATCACAACTATGCTCCTCTCTGTTGGCTATATCTGATGTTCCTGGTTATAATGAAATAAAGTCACCACATCACAAAGGCCTGGGTACACTGTGTTTCTAGGTACACATTCAAGTATTATTAAAGTTACAAAAACAGCAAAAGCAAGAGCAATGTACCTGCAACTGCTTAATGGTCTCTCCTCCCTTTCCAATGACAAGGCCAGCCTTGCCAGCAGGAATCATCATCTCATGAACTGAGCCGTTCTGCCCATTAGTGGACTCATGATAAGAAGAAGGAGGTGTACCCCTTCCTCGAGACACAATCTCATCCAACAGCCTCTTGGCTTTCCTACCGTCAGAGAAAAGTTGACCAGTAACAAAGTAAACAGGGTAAACTGCTGCATTATTAGAGATATTTCTGAAACACTTACTGTATGGATTCATGGGAACCTGCTAGAGAGACACTCCTTTCTGGAAGGCCTCCACTGTCTGGACACATACACAAATAGAGTAAATACTGAATGTAGCGAACCTCAGCATTCAAAACAGAAAAATAAAACTGGAATCCATTTAGGTGAATTCTAAAACATGCTTACTGTACCTGGAGCGATCTGTACTTTACAACCTGAATCCTGTTGAATCTTATTGATCTGTTCACCTCCGCGGCCAATAACTGGTGACAAAGGACGGAAAACATGGAGCATTTCTAGTTCTAGTCTTTCACAGCGAGGGAATTGTTTGGCATGATGTTCGCGCTAACAGTGTTGGGCTGCACTTACTGAGTCCCACCATGCTGTCTGGAACAGTGTACTCCTCTGTGATGGATGAAGGCCTGGCATCATCAGCAGGTGATGGTAGTGAAGAGGTAAAGTAACTATGTATTGTTTATAAATGCAGTTTATGTACAGCATTGGTTTTGACCTGGTATAGTAAGGCCACACAAATACACAATGCACAAGTGAAAACTGTGAAATCTTACCTTTGTTGTGCAAGAGCAGCAAGCTGTGCACCAATGGCTGAGATCAGCATCAGAAATGAAAACAGAGTAAGAAAACACAGAAAGAGAGAGGTTTTGGATTACTGTGGGGATGTGGAAGGAGAAGGTCACGCAAGCAAAGAATAGAAAACACAGACAAACAAGGGAAAAGAAACACACTGAAGAAAAGGAATACTGTAAAAGTGGAAATCTGTTAAACTCACATAGGGCTTTGGTTGAATCCACATCACTCTGTGCAGCCAGTTTCTTACTTTCAGGCTCATCTGTCCAGTGAGAAAAAAACAAAGGTAAGTACTGTATCTTGGTGTGTACTAGACTCATATCTTCTGCATCTAAAGCCAGTCAAAACTACCTGCATCCTCCAGCGGCCGTTTCTGAGCAGGGAACGGAAAGCCATCGGATGCAGTGTTGTTGCTCACAGGAGGAACAGCATCACCTCCGATCTTGGCTGCAATCTGAAAGATACAGTGATAATGACATGACAAACTAGAGAAAACACTGTCCTTTTCTGCCCCTGAAATGTGTGCTTATATTAGTATTTATGTATACATAATATTTAAGGTATAAACATAAGCCATGTGGCCTAGAAAGTGTCATATCAATACACATCAAGCCCCCAACTGTAATCTGTAAGACACAAGAAAGATGATGGTATCATTTATAGTGAACTTAAATTTCTTGAGTGAGTATATTATTGTGTTTCTTATGTATTAAATGTAAACTGTAATGTAAAAAAGAAACCCTAGTAAGAATATGTGTAGAAGTGATGCAAAAGCTAATAGGATGTAAATAAAGAAATAAACAACCATGACTTTTTTTTTGCCTACAAACATGAATATGAGCTTGCTTTGTCTGTATGATTTGAGGTCTATAAACTTAAAAAAAAAAAATTTAAAAAAAGCTTATTGGCAAACGGGATAAACTTTTGACAAAAATGGACATTTTGTTCATATCCATGCGATCTACATGGTTTCATATTTTTTTCCTGGTGGTCTCTTAATGTTTTCTAGAGCTACAGCTAATATCGTTTAGTTATAATGCCCTTCTATTTTATGTTTTGCCACATTTTTACATTTTCTTACAAGCTATTTGCTTTGTTTGGGAACACTTCACATCACCACCTCTCTTCTTCACTACCGATGTCCCCTTCAGGTCGGTGAAATTAAATTGTAATTTCTACTTTGATTATAATGCTATGTAACTGTAAATTTGCTCAGTGTTGCTCAAATAACTCCGTGTTGTTATTTTTGTTGATTTACAACACTGATGTATTATATCTTCCAGTTTAAACCCGTTAGTCCTTAAGCTAACTAATTAGCCAGCCCTGTTTCAGACATGCCGCTGTCACACCTGCCGGGCCCGCTGCACCGCGTCCGCAAACGCATCTTTCTTGTCGCCTCCTGCTCCGTTTCCCAGAGCTGTCCCACCGCCCAGAGGGACCCCGGACCCAGGCGGCGACACCGCGTTGTACTCTGACATGTTAGCCAGAAGAACGACGAAGGAGACGGAGAAAAGCCGGGATGAGAGCTGCTCCGATGTGGGAAACAAAAGTCAAGAAACTGACAGGACGAGGTACCCTGCAAGAGACACGACGGAAGCCGGTAAGGCTCTTTCGCGTTTCTATGTCTTAATAGAAATAACATTGGTACCACATCGCCTCGTCAGTAGACCTTTTCTTCTTCTTTTTTTTTTTTTTTAAAGTAGTCTTTATTGACAGTTGTTCACTATAAAACAAACACATGAACAGTACAAGAACAAATAACTGTAGAATGGGGTCAGAGAATAAGCAATTTTTCATAAAATTTTAAAAAGCAGACGTAGATCACTGGTTTTAGCAGTTTTCTTGTTTTTTTTACAGTGTTGTATTGATATAAAATATAGTTTGAGTTCCTTTACAAAAATTAAGAATGAGGTATTTTCAATAGAGAATCTACTCTTATGGATATGGTATTTTTTGCAAGTAATAGAATAAAATTTATGATATAATATTGGTCTGATTTGGTAGAATTATAGGAAAAGGAACCAAACAATACATCTTCATATGAAAGAGTAAAATGGAAAGAATTTTGGGGGGAAATAAAAGTACAAATATTTTGCTTATCTCTTAGAAATTTGCACTTGTCCACTCCATCACTAGTGCAATAGCACAATACTCCTGATCATGTATAACTTCATGTTTATTATGTGATTTCTGGCGAGTACATATATACAAAAGATGAGCATGAAATTAATCAAAATTACAGGAGCCCTATAGATAAAATGTGTACAACAGCATTACTCATTTTTTAGTTAGACAATCTTTATCATAGACATACACACATGGGTAAATATTACAGGAAAACTACGTCTTGTTTACTTACTGATTACTTTTTAAAAAATACAGCAAATCTGAAGAGTAATGTGAGTTATTCTTATATTCACTTTACTTAATAATTTGCAGAATAGAGTTGTAATACATTTGTTTTAACGTGAAAATGATTCCATGTGTACAACATGCAATAACAGGTAATACTGAGCTATCTCAAGTCCAACAGGGACAAATGGACAAATAACCTACTGTAAACTGCACTGTGTGTTTCATTATTCATTTTAATTTTCCAGTGTGCTTAATTTCTCGAAGTCAATATGAATACTGGAAAGAGTATCGCCCACCCCTGCTCTAGAACAACAATAGAACATAACATGCTGCACACTTTTAATACCCCCTGGCTAAATATAGTGTAAAATTCTTTTGAAAGTTACTGCCCTATAATTTAGATTACACTGTCTTTGTGTAAAACCCATTACATACATATGTATATTTTAAAGTACTCAAATATTATAACTGCACAAGGCACAAGGCCATTTAACCTTGAAAAAGCAGGTCAAGGTGACCTATTTTCAATATACTTCTGCTCCATGCCAAGGTGCATCTACAGTATAAATTTGGTGCAGATATGTCAATGCATTCTTCAAATAATGCAATTATATCTTTGAATGGACAGACAGACAGATGAAAAGATGACAAAACGATTATAGCACCCCTTCGGCCAGAAGTTGGTCATGGTGTAAGAATCATGTGACACATCAAAAACAATTGATAAATATGGATCCACCAAGAGAGGGTCCATCTTCAGTTGGGGGTTTCCGTCAGTATACCAGCAGCATCTCCTGTGTAGTCAGCAGGAAAACCTACGTTTTGTGTGTCCAGTGTTTGTGGATGCTGTGGCATTATCAATGGTATTTTGGACTTTTTCTGGGAAAATAAGCCTCTTCTGTTGTTGATTGTCATCTGGCAGAGGCCTCTCATCTATGTTCTCCACATAACTGGCTGAGGCACTCATGCTATCCACCCCAGAGGTAACTTCAGAGGGTCTAACCCACAAGTTTAACCACTCAGACACTTTGGCACGTGCTCTTTGACTCCAAAATGTGCTTCCAGCTTCTGAGGGAAGGTCGCCACTCACTGAAAATAGAAATTACAACAAATGAGCAATACTGTGGATATCTAAAATTGTGAAAAGTGCTGGGTGTATTGTCAGATGGACCAGTGCACTTATTTTAATATGATTGAAATTTATAGAAAACAAATTGTGGCATTGCACAGTGTCTATTAGGAGACTCAGTGTAACTTTATAACACAACATTTAACTGTATGCAGTGTATTTTTTTTGCATTATGATGAATGCAGTAACAGTCGACCCATATGGAGACATGATCCCAGTAACTGAACAGTTCAGATTTTGTTTATTTGTTTAAGAATCAAGAGAAGAAAAATGAAAAACCTGTTCATTCAGTACATTCAGGTAGTCACTGATCTCATTTTATGGACATATAATGTTACAGAACCTAGACCTGACCAACTGAATTAACCCCAGATCATGACACTGCCCCCACAGACTTGTACTGTAGGTACTAGGCATGATGGGTAGTTACTTCATCCACCTCTTTTCTCACTCTGATGCATCCATCACTCTGAAACAGGGTAAATCTGAACTCACCAGACCACATGACCATTACAAACACAGTCTAATCTTCATGCACTTTATCAAACTGATGGTTGTTAAAGAAATGAGAGGTTCCTCCCTGGATCCATTTGGAATAAAGAACTTGCTGCAGCTGAAACACACTGTTTAATTAATAATTATTCAATGGAAGGCTTTTACCTATTTCCTTAGTCAAATCCAGGTAGTGAGTTTTTTGGCTGTGCAGTGTAGTTATCACAGGAAAAACTGTTTACCTCACATACTTACTTTTTTACTTAATTTACTTTGTTTTGGGTGACACAAAAACCTATATCAATCATATGCGTCATTATAATGAAATTAAAACTTTCTATCTTGAATGCACAAAAATATACATATTCCTGTGATCATCATATGCAGCTGAGCATTAATTGTCAGTGACCTGAAATTTTGTTTGTAATTCTTGGAATGAAATCAAACTTACTGCTTGGAACAAAGACTCCATCAAGACTGGCTGCCATCTTTACATGTGGTGGCGCTGGTTCATTTTCAAACGCTACAGCTCTCAGCATGCGATCTATTAGCTCCTGTTCTCTCCTGTTCCACTCCTCCTCTGTCAGCAGAGCCTGTCTTGCTGCTTTCTGCTTTTTTCTGATTGCATCTTCCATGGTGGAGTAGTGGCCTTTGTTTTTTGCCACCATGGTGTAGATTTTCGTGAACAGGTCAATGACTTCTTGATCGATGTAAAAATTACAGTTGAGAACATGGTATTCATTTCTGCACATTTCCACAAGTTGCTGGAGGGCTGTGCCTTCTCTGGCTATGTACTCTTCAATGGGTCTGTGCTTCAGCCAGTCTCCCCAAGTGAACAGCACAAGGCAGTGTCTCCAGACTGCTTCACCGAAAGGCTCCAAGAGCTCCTCCACTGCTCTGAGGTCCCACTCTGTAAATGCTTTGGAAATGGGGACAACTAGTAGAAAAACATGAGGGCCTGGAGCACACATGGAGACGCTGTGTAGAACTTCACTTTTCAGACAGTCAGTTTCCATCATGTTCTTATCCCAGCCTGGTGCCTCAGCAACAATGATATTTAGTCCTGCAACAATGTTTTGATGTTTGACGGCAGTTGAGATTCTTGTGTGATCTAGAAATTCCTACAGAGACATAAGTAAACAGTTACCAAAGATTTAGGATGATTTACTGTACGTTTAAGCAGTACCTACCCTCTTCATCCAGTTTGGCCCAAATACATCTTCAAAAAGTATTCGGTTCCCAGCCATGCTCTTTCCGGATTCTTTTCTTCCAATGAGCACAACCCTCAGGTCCATTAGCGGCAGCCCCATCTCTCCTGGAAAGAGAGTCTTCATCATCATACTAAGATAAGGATTTTTAAGATGTGTTTTCATAATAAATCTGTGTATTCCATGTAATGGATGGTCCTTTTCTAATTTACCTCTGAGCAACTCCCTTAGTACTCTTGATTGTCTTTGGGTCATTTGCATAATTTTCTGAGCCATCTTTTGTCCCGCCTCCTTCTTTGCCTCCATCTGTTGTGCCTGCCCCATGTCGACTCTGAAATGAGGATCTCGGTTTCCTGCCCACATCTCTTCAATCTTCTCCAAGAGCTCTGTTACTTGTTTCTTATCTCCGTGGTTTGTGTTGTTTAGGACATGATACCTATTTCCAGTCCTCTCAACCAGCCACAGAAGACCTTTTTCACTCTCTATTCGCTCTTCCACAGTTTTTGATCCCAGCCAATCACCTCTGGTGAACAGAACAATTGTGTGATTCCAGACTTCTTCTGAGAACATGCTCATGTGTTCCTGGACTGCTCTTTGGTAGGACACATTGAATGCAGATGACAAACCAACTACAAGGAGTATTGCATGAGGCCCTGGGGGACACAGATACATGCTTCTCTCTATTTCATATTTATCCATCTCACACGTGTCCTGTAGGGTGTGGTTGTAGAACCAGCCAGGGGAGTCTACCACTGTGAGCTGCCTGCAGGCCACTACGCTGTGGCTAATTTGACAGTACTCAGTTGTTCTGCAGTGATCAACACTGAATGCATCTTTCCTCAGAATGATGTTGCCTGCTGAGCTCTTGGCTGACCATTGTGCACCAACCATGACTAGCCGTAAGTGTGCTGGGGGAGTTTTACCACCTGTGTAAAATGAGAATAAAATGTCTTCAGGGTTGTTGGTTGGTTAATTGTAGCTTGTTACAATACATGGTTTTTGACACTCTCTAAACAGCACATACATAATTGCTTCTTAACATTGCCTTTAGACTTTGTGATGTTGATAGAAATCCACCAGACTTATTTGGGGATTTTTGATCAACTTTTGATACAACTCAGCCACACATTTTGACCAGAAAATTTTAGAACATTTAGAATATTTTTTTGTAATAATCTGGTGGGCTGGATTCTTGATTAAAAAAAAACATGTTGAATGGGGATCAGTAATGTCTTTCCTGACCAAGAGTTTCATTCAACAGGCTCCCTTCAGGGCTCTGTGCTGTCACTATTACTTTTCATTCTTTACACATTTGTGTCAGAGCAGATTTGATGACAGAACTATTAGAAAACACCTGATACTCTGTTATTGTCAGTCTACTTCATGATAATAAAGCCATGGCCCTTTTATTGACAGGTTTGTACAGTGGTGTGAGGAGTCTCACAACCAGCTAAACACATCACAGACAAAAGATTTGATTCATCTGATTTCAGTCATTTTAGGAGGAAACAGGTCAAACCTTCATGTGCTCATAAATACCTTGGGACTATCTTTGATTCAAAGCTGAACTTTGAGGCTGTGTGTAAAACAGCAGTTTCCAGTGCTAAGAAAATTGTCTCATCTTTACATTGATCAAACCATAATGATTATGTTTTATCAAGCTTTTATTGAATCTGTCTTGCTTTTCTTTGGTATCATAGTTTGTTTCATTGGTGTGGCTGGTGGAAGCAAAAAACATTGCTGAGGGAGAAAGACTGTTAAATCCTGGTGCCAGCTCATCAGACTGAACCATAGGCTTATAGGCTTTTTATAGGTTATTACAATGTTGGCACTTCATTGCTTTTGCACTCTTTTAGGTCAATAAAAACCCAAATTTTTGACATTTCATTTCATTTCTTCACTGCCTTATATCTTACATACATAAAAGAATTATTGGACAAAGGGAAACAGTTGTGACTCACCATCAATTGATGCTCTGAGTTTCCTTCTTTGATACTGCACTTCTGCAAACCTCTTTGCTGCTTTTTCACTTATTGCTTCCAGTTGCTCTTTCACAGCTTTCCCAGTAACAGCGTCAGTCGAATAGAAATTTCCAGCATTTTCTGCATTCATTGCCTCTATTTTCTCAAAAAGTGCTATAACCTGAGATCTGTCATGACTGTTTGAGATATTGAGAACATGTTTTCGGTTGCCACATTGCTGCAGAATCCACCGAAGAGCTGGCCACGTGTTAATTTCATATTGTAAACTCTGATCACTACACGGAGCATCTGCACTAAACAGAACGATGGTGTGATTGAAAACTCGTTTTTCAAAAAGCTTCAAGTGCTCTTCTAGTGATGGTTTGAAAATGTCACAAAACGCTAAACCAACAGGAATGACAAGAAGAAAGGCATTCGGCCCTGGTGGACACAGATGGACGCTGTTCTTGATTTCTATTTGATCCAGCTTTGAGGTGTTTTCTAGTGGATAGTGCCACCACCAGCCTGGTGTATCAACCACAGTGACTCGTCTGCCGTGGACATCCTGCTGGTTCACCTCACTCTGTGCAGTTCTTTTTTTAACATCAAAAACCTCCTTACCTAAAATTGCATTGGCAGTTGCACTCTTATGACTCAATCCACCGTGTATGTTTCTCCCTCCAATCAATACAATCCTCAGTTCTGGCAGGTGATAACTTTGTTCTATAAAAGAGGTGAAACAATGTATTATAAACAACTTGGAAAGTGTGTACTTGAAATCTCTTTGGTAAGACTGACTCTTTAATCAAGCACAAATAATCACAAAGGTTTGTTTGAGCAGCTTAATACAATTCACTATTAATACAGAGAACGCAATATGGAGTTTATTCCCATTTCTGCATCTCATTTCCTTTATGTTAGGATTTGTAGTTTCACTAAATGCAACTAAATGCTTTTGTAGTATGGTTCCTCTCCTCTTGTCTCATGCTAGAATTTTGCCCATTTTCATAGCCAGTGTGTTTTTTATGGTATTTATGTTCAGATTTGAATCATCTTTGATTATTTTTCTCATGAAGCACCAAAGTGACGTCTTGATATTTTTTGAGATAAAGTCTGTTAAGATTTGATTTAGTTGTTTTATTTATTCATTTTCCATTTGATGATATTAATCTAACAAAGTACTTGCGGTGTCCTTTCTCTGTGAAAAGTGAAGTATTACATAACATTTACTTCAATATCTGTGTCATAGAAAATATCCCATACTAAATAAAACCTATAAAAAAGCAATACATACATGTGTTTCAGTAGAGATTTAAACTAATAAGATTTTATAAACAGATGTGACTTACCTTTATGTTCACAAGCCATTGTTTCCAGAGATTATGTGCTAATGCCGCCAACTCTGCAGTCCTCAGGAACAGGAAATTCCAGTATAGCACCACAAGTTTAGCTGAGGTCCTTTATATCGTGTTTAGTCATGTGGTAGAAGTCCTAGTTTTTCTTTTGTTCCTTATGTATCACCGTACCCTAAGGAAAATGCTCCATGAAAAGGGCTGGTTTTCAAACAAAGTTCTGGGGTAAGATGATTTTTTTTTTTTTTGTATTGATTTATTTCGAATATGGAAAAGGTATAAGCTTCCTGATTGCTAGTAATTGACTTCTTTGCACAACATAATATTGAAATGAAAATTCAAGGAAGCAAAAAATAATAATACACATAAAAAAAGAAAACAAGAAAGAGTCATATTCAAAAAGGAGTGAGAAGAAGCATAGCTTATTAGCTCTCACCCCTTTGTCTAAACCAGCAATATAATACACACACATATATATACATACACACATACATACATATACCCATATATACATACCCATGCACATACATGTACAAATACATATATATCCTGATACATACATACATACACATGTACATTCACATAGGCTTCTCTGCCTCTGATCCCTATGCCATATCAATGATTAAATGACAATAGTCAGTAGTAATAATTATCAATTTTAATGGCTAAACGAAATATTTTGTACATTTTCTTAAACAGGTTAATATTTGGATTTTTCTTGAGTTCCTCTCTTAGATTGTTCCATAACTTCACACCAGAAGTAGAAGTAGTAAACCAAAACTTTTTAAGGTTGTTGTCCTGTTTTTGATTTTGAACTTATGTTCCCCTTTTAACTGATAAACTCCCTCCCGATATCTAAACATTTTTTGGATATTTTCTCGTAATTGTCTGTTATTTTGCCTTGTACATGATTATTGCTGTTTGGTAAGACCTTTACATTTTTTTAGTCTTGTCAGACATTACCTCTCTTGTTAAGCATCATAGCAAAAAAGTAGCTTGTGTCATATTTGTATGTTTTCACATTGAAATTAACAAAAGCTGGCTTGGAAAATATTATATTTGGCTGTTAAAAATTTTAAAACTCTGAAAACATTTATATTTTGTTTTCAGTCTAGTTAATTTGGTTTATTTATCTATTTATCTGTTTTTATATGTTGTTATTTATTATATAGATGTTTTAGTACCTAATACATTTTTTAGTCAATTATATATTTTATTCAAGATTCAGGAGTTTTATTTGTCACATGCTCATGGTATGAACAGTCTAATGCAAGAATTGTCCACAATGAATGTGCCATAGAAAACCAAATTGTATACAAAAGATTTTTAAAAAATATTGTTACAGAATTAAGTCATATAAATATAATAAATTAAAAAATTAATCCACCTGTATAAATATTAAAGTAGCTTTCTATATTACATCAACCAAAAACAAAGTCAAAATCCAACTTGTATATTTACATAGTGCAGAAATGAGAAAATATGCATTGCAGTGCAAACCATATTATTATTAAATTTGCACAGCCTTTGTGAACCATTCTGGTGTTTTGCTGTTCATAGTGTATGTGACAATTAAAAACCTTGAATATTGAATAAAAATATCATTTAAACACAAATTTAGTAGCAAAAAATCTAAATGATGAATAACAAGATATAAAAATGCAAATATACTTAAATAAAATATGTCAGGGTTTAATATAAAATGCCATGATTGATGATGATGATGATGATGATGACAATTAATGATGGATTTAGAAAAAAGTAAAAAAAAATTTTCATAAGTTTTACATTTTTAATATCATATTTTCCAATCCAGCTTGTCTAAGTTCAGTGTGAAAATGCACAAATATGATATAAGCCATATTATCATAATAATGCTTGACAAGACTAAAAAGATCTAAAAATAGTAGATTCAGTGGAAACTTAATCTACTAACAGCTTCTATACCTGAAATTATGTTTTTCACACGTATAATGTTTTTGTTTTAGACTCTTAAATAAGTGTAAAAACATCAAGATAATGTTCATTGTAATAAAAATGTTGACCTGTAACTGCCAGTAGTGGTCGCTGTCTGTCTTCGTTCCTTCTCTTCCTCATTGACCCTGGGCGCCATCTTTTACGTCAGACGATGACGCATTCCTTTCCTGCACTCTGATTGGTGGAAACTGTTACCCGCAAAGGTCACGTATATTTGGCGCTCTTCGTCCACAACTGATCTGGCGCGTTTTTGAAAGAGCAACATACGCTAACAAACATGTATTATAGGTTCCGACTTTCACCGTTTAGTAAAATACCTGTTTAAGGATTTGGACCATAGGCTGTCGTAACGTGAGAAATGTTTGGAGGGTTTTCGGGACCTGGAAAGAGCTGAAGGGGTTTGAGAGGAGCAGCTGGAGAACTCTGCTAGCTTGTTGCTTTACAGTGAAATGAATGTATGTTGTCAACAGCTCGTCGTTTGCGTCTCACAATGATTTTGGCCTCTGCTGTCCTGTCAAATACACGAGAAAGAGAATAAGAAAAGACACACGTCTTTAGTGGATTCACAGCTTCTCTCCTTAATAGGTGAGTGTTTGTCCTCATCTTTACGCTGTTGTTAGTTGTCTATTATTTGACACAAAACTGCATTCATTCTGGGCGCCATGTTTGACACAATATAACTTTTAAGTTTACTTGTTGCGATTGTATCTACTACAGTGACCTCCATATTATACGATGATAAAATCTGTTGTGTATGGGCAATTTATTCTCGCGTTTCCTGGTTAGTATGTTGTATATAAATGCTTGAAATCACAGTATGAAGTTTATAGTGTCATATTTTCTGAAAAGGTTGATGCAGCTGATTAAAGATTGCTATCGTGCTTAATCTGTCAAAGTAATGATCCATTGATTGTTTTTTTCTTTTTGTTAAGGTGAGCTGTTTTTTCAAAAATATAATTTGACTTAATATGACAGTCAAAAGTGAATGAATTCACACCAAATAATTTTTAACAAGGCACTTTTAAATTGAAAATCACTATACATTGCAGAACATGCTTAAGAAGTAGTAAAGGTGGCTGCTTTAAACAATGCATGTTTTGATGTGTTAGCACTTTTTGGCACTACCTAATCCCATATAATTTGGATATTTTTTGCTGTCTGCAACATTAAGTTGTAACATAAAACATAATATTAACAAATAAAAACCATAAACAGTGTCAGGGATTCAAGAACATATTTTGTTGGATATCTTTTCGCTGATGCAAGTGTCATAATTGTCATGTTATCTTGATGTTTGTTTTTTTTTTCATAAATATGTATGTTCCAATCTGTAGTCATTCAGAGATAATGTTTTAAAGACCATTAATACTTTAATGTAGATGATATTTTTATGTTCGTTATGAAGATTTTTGGGTTAAGTCTGTATTGTCATTTGCCAAGAATTTTGCAACTGACACATCGCAAGCAGTTTACCTTCCTGAAATTTCAATATCACATCATCATAATGTTCTTGGCCTTTATGTTTTGCTACCTAATGCCTCAAAGGGCATCCTTTTGTCTTTGTTTTATTTTTTATGGTGTCACTGAAAGAATTACAGGGAGAAATAATTGTTTCCATCTTGGCTGATTTGGTGATATTGTTGTAACATTTAAGAGACTTTGGTTTGCTGACACTCCAGGAAAGACACTGTAATTGATACTTGTGTAAAACATGTACTTCACAATGTATTCTTTCTTTTAGACCTTTTCAAATTATGGCTGGAGTGGTTGCTATGGCATCTGTCATTGAGGACTTTGACACTCAGGTATTTTTGTTATTACAGTGAATAGCTGTGTATAACATGTTACATTGCAATCTCTTTAATGTTGTACATCTTGTTTGTTTTTGTATCTGATGTTAAATGATTTCATTTTCCACAGCCTTGCAAAAAAGCTCGTAAAGATGGTGGAAGTCCTGTTGTCAAGACCATCACAAACTACTTCTCTCCGGTACCCAAACCTGTGGAGAAACCATTTTCCCCTCCTCGCTCTAACAATATCATGGATTACTTCAATCGTAAAGCCCCATCTTCAAAAGAAAAAATCAGCTCACCTGAACAATTGAAGGAGAACTGTCAGACAGAGAAACGGATCTCTCCAGAGGCAGCAGTGAAACGGCTATCTCAAAAACGGGGAAGAAAGTCTTCAAAAATTGCAAGGAAACTTGTGGAAGCGGACACTGTTATCTCCACACAGGATGACAGCTGTTTTATTGTAGAACCACAAGATGGCAGAGAATCAGCAGCAGAAGCAAACAGCAGCAGCACAGTCCTTGGCAGCGATACAGCAGTTCTGCTGGGACAGCTTTGTGCTGAATCTTGTATTTCAACTGCAATATCAGAGAAGAATACTCTTCTAACTGAACATGCTGACCAGCAGGATACAGATGGAAATTGTTCAAAAGGTGGGAACCACATAAAACTTAAACAAGACCTCAGTTCTATAAACCTATCCCCAGTTTTACCTTCAAAGGATAAAGTAAAAAGGATGAAAACTACTGCACGCAATGCTAGGAAGAAGCAGCAACAAGAGACAAAACAGTCAGAACCGGAGGAGAAAGAGTCGGAGAATTCCTTATGTGATGTTAGTATGGAAGTCAATGTAGATGAGACTTCGCAGTTAAATAAAAGCACAGTCACAATCTCCTTTGAGGATTTTGTGCGAAGTCAGAGCCAGGATAAGTGTGAAGAGGCCTTACAGGATGAACAGAGTAAAAGAGAAGAAAGTAAAATTACAACAGAAGTTGAAGAAAAGGCCACTGATCAATTGTGTGTACCTGAAGCAGAAGAAAATGTTAGTTCTGGGGAGCCTTCTGTTCAAATTTCACCCCGAACTGTCACCGTCCAGGCTGAGGTACATGTTGTCTCACCCAAAGAGGAACCCATCAAAGCCGTGGGAAAAGTAGCCTCTATTTTCACAAGGAGAAAAGGTGCTTCATCTCCACAAACAGAGACTGGACAGCAGCTTTCACCATCCTCTTTGAATACCAAGAGGAAATCTAACGTTGTTCTGCAAGAGGGTGATCTAGAGTTGGCTGTGCTTGAGAGTGAATCCACACCTAAGTGCAGTGAAGTGGAGAGGAAGCAGTTCATGGCGGCTTTCAAACAGCCTAGTCTGGATGGATCCAAAACCAAGCCTGTTAAGAGCCAAGGCAAGCAGAAGCAGACTGGAGAGAAGACTGTGGAAACTACAGAAAAAGCTAATGAGGATGATTCTACAGTTCCACCCTCTAGTGAGAAAATTACTGCTTCTTCTCAGGAGAACAAAGTAGCAAAAAAGAAACCAGCAAGAAAAGGTCGAAAGGTGGCTAAAGAGGAAAAAGAGGAGGCCACTCCTTTACCTTCAGCTGCTCCCGAGGAAGGAACAGTGGTCATAGTTGAAGACATTGACAAAAAAGATCTTCCTGTTACTTCAACTCCTTCCATGCCAGCTGTAAGGAGGTCTAAACGAGAGGCTGTGGTGAGGCAGATGTCCAAGCCGGAGCCAAAAACTCCTACCAGGAGCACCAGGAGGCAGGACAGGGCGAAGGATGCAGCACCCTCAACCCAGGACAGCACTCTGGAGATCTGTACCCCAAAGAGACACAAGTCCAGACATGGGGTCTTTAAAGCAGAGGTGGTGTGCCTCCCGGACAGAAAAGAAAGTCCTATCAGGTGACACAGAGTTTATATGTAAAGTTCATACAATTCTATATGTGAAAATTTAAGAGCATTTTTAGTGTTGCATATTTTTTCTCAGTTTTAATCAAGTTAAATTATTTCTTTTTCATCAGGATCAAATTTACTAGAGTCCATAAAAACATTACAGTGTCCAGAGCTGAAGGTGGAGTCAGTAAAGTAAGTATGAAATCTATTTTTTTTCTATTTGGCGCATACACTAGGTCATAAAGTACTTATGAGCGTAAACCAACATTGTTTCATCAATAATTTCAGATGACAAAGGACTCCAAAAAAACAAAGCAGGCAAAGAAGTTGGTGGAGAAAGCAAAAGCAATTCAGCAGAGTAAGAAAACCTCTGTCACAGAGAAGAGGACATTAAGGCGCTCATCACGAACTGAGGCCTCGTTGAAGAAGAGCTACTGTGAGGATGAGGTATAACAATTTAATATATTGTCTGAACAATATAACTGATATAATGTTGTCATTGGGGTCTGAAGCTGCATTTCAATGAAACCAGATTAGTATATGTTAAGTATTGTACAGGGCTCATCAAGGTAATAATTGCACCTGTTCAGAAATAGCTGATAATTTAATGTTTTTATGGTGTTTTATTTATTTAAAGGGGGATAGTGCATAGTGATAAACATATCAATGTAAATATGTCAGAATTTTTCAAGAGCCTACTTTACGTCTGTGGTCTCTGACATTAAAGCCGCACAATATATCGTTTGTGCATTGTCATCACAATGTCCGTGTGTGCAATAGTCACATCGCAGGTCCTGCATTGTAGGAGGCAAATTAACTCGATGTGTTCTCATCTAATTTTCACCTGGGTACCTGACACACACTGGACACAGTGATCCACCAATCACAATCGTTCTTAATCAGTTTGCCAAAGCAGACCACACCTCTGCACATGGACTGAGTCACTGGTAACAACATTGAAAAATGAGCAACGAACAAAAAGATCTGAAAATCACGAAAATGAAGCCTTGGTGCCAAAAAGAAAAAGAAGGATAATACTGAAACACGTGTTCTGTGTCAACAGTGCCTTACACCTATCGACATGAGAGGAAACACAACTAATTAGTTTGGCCATTTACGTAGGCACCACACAGCTAGTAGTCATTTTTCATATCGCACTATATATTGCAGGGTTAAAAAACATTGCAATGTCAGTTTTTTTCCAATATTGTGTAGCCCTACCTGACATAAACAACAATAAGATACAAGAAAAGCAACACACCATCAAACACTGCACAGCAAAGCAGGCAATTCACAACAGACAAGAGATAAGATTAATATAACATACAACATTAAATATTGCACATATTGGCCAAAAATTAATGATCACAGATCTGCTTCCTCTTAAGCCATCATTTGAGGTGGGTTTTGAATGTACTGAAGGTAGGAAATTCTCCTAATGCAGCTGAAATGTTATTCTAAGTCTTACTCCCCTTGACTGATAACACCTGTTTACTGTATATTGCAGTGTCTTTAGGTATCAAATGAAAAAAAAAAATCAGTATTTCATACCATTTTTTGGGCTTCTTTATAAAAAAAAAAAATCATTTGTGCAGGAATTGCTATGTGTAGATAAAGTTGTAAAATTGTGTGTGTGATTTACTTTGTCAGGATTCTGTTATCTGCCTGGAGGAGGAGGACCAGACTGAAACTCCTCAGGCGAGACCAGAAAAAAGTAAAACCCGAAAGGCTTTACGCAGTCTAAATGATGTTCTTGGCAAAACCACATCAATCTGCAAAGATGTCAAGGCCCTTCCAGGTAGTCTGTCTCCCTTAAAATCACCATTTGCTCTTAAATATTTTTGCTTTGTTTTCTATTTGTTTATGTTGAATTGTGTCTTACAGGTTCTAAAACGTGTCAAGAGAAAACTGCTCGGAAGGCATCAGTGGTTGTTTCCATTTTTGATGAAAGCAGCCACGAGGGCTCTGAAAATTCCCAGGATGATGAGCAGTTCAGGGCACGAAGAGAGTTCTTGAAGAGCGGCCTCCCTGAGTCCTTTAGGAAGCAAATCGCTAAAACTGCAGCCACCAAGGAGGCTTACACACTCTCCTGTTCCTCCTTTCATCCTGCTGTACACACGAATCAACCCCCAAAAGGTACAGTTTTCCTTTGCAAAAGAACCTGGTGATGTTTGTTAAATATTACACTGTTATTAATCAAGAACTGAACAATTATTGTGCTTTGACAGGTTGTCCTTTTTGGAGCTTGCCATGGCCTGAATCATCATTGTTGTGTCATCTGAAAGAGCTTTGGTGCCAAATATCAAACCCACCGTCATTAGTCACTGAGTCCTTCAGTCTGAAAATGGCACCAGCCCGTCGAGCCTCTTGTCAAAGGGTATACTAATCTAGTTGGACACAAGACTCTTAGGATAAAGTTGTGTTTGGCAGTGGTTATATTTCACTCTACCTTTTTTGGTTATGTCTCAACTGCCTTTATTTATTGGTTTGTTTGGAATTTTTAACAATCCTCAACACATTTCAAGCATCAAAACCAATATTTCATGATAGTATTTGTTTTATTCAAGGGTTCTGGCTGGAGGTCAGAGATTTCTGAAAGTGTTCGTCAGCTTCTAATGGAGGAGGTCAACGCCTTTAATCCTCCCTTTCCTGCTCAGAAGTTCATCATCAGCTTTCTGAAGAGACGCAGCGATCAACACTGCACGACCTCAGGTCAGTCTGACAAATAGCTGTTACACAATTATTACACACCCAAACAATGCAAGAATTTTGTAAAGTAGTAACATTTTAAGTGCAGTTGCTCATCTCCCTTAATCACTTTACTGACTCAATATGAGTTTTATCCATGTGTGTTTAATAGTGGATAAAATAAATGAAGTTTGCCTTGTGTACTGCAAATGCACAGGTTGCCTCTCTCATCCAAAACATTTATACATAAATTAATTCTCATGTCAGTGCCCTTTAACCACAGTACCGATGAAGGTCCCTGAGCCCCTTCAGTGAGTGTTAAGTGTTAATGGTAGGTGCTGTCTGTGTTAGGATGGGTAGAATGAGAGCTAACTTTAACCTTTAGCATCTACTGCAAAAAATGATGCATGTGTTACTGATTTTCTTTTAAAATGATCATTTTTTCAATACTAGGCTCAAACACAACAACATTTTGGTCTGGCTTAAAATTACAATTATCCTGAACACTGCTTTTATTTCATTTCATTTATTAAGATCCCCATTAGCAACTGATATTTATGTTAATTTATGTTAATTAGTAGAACTACAGGCTGCGACCAATGTCTCAAGCACTCTGGTGCCAGCTCAAGCAGTGGGAGGGAAGAGGAAGAGGAAAGATGACGTTGGAGAGATGACAGTAAAAGTTGCTAAAAAGCAGCGGGCCACTCGTTCAGGAGAGAAGGTTTGCCAACCTGAAGTGGTGGCAGAACCAACAAAAAGGGAAGGACGAACAAGACGAGGACAGAAGCTTGTGTTAAAGGAAGAGGAGGTGAAAAAAGGAGCCAAGCCTTCAATCAAAATGGATTCCATCCCATCTGAAGACGACTCTGTGATCGTGGTAGATGACTTACTTTTAGGACAAGATGCTGAGAAACAAGGTGAGGCACCAAAGCACACTGACATAGAAGTATCAGACAAAGGAGAGGAGATATATTACAGAGTGGATGAACACTACTAGCAAGGCTGCCAGATGCCTGAAAGATATTCAAAAAGAGCAATACATTTTACTGAAACACCATTAGTTTGTCCTAAATTACACTTTTTTGCTAATCATTTCAAATAAACACCACTATTTCTTGTTATTTTTGTGTAAAGAATCCAAGTGCTAACTATTTGGCGCAATGAAAATGTAACATATATTTTAACCACTGGGTTTTACACAACTTACTTGCATGTATTTATTTGTACTCAGGTGTAAAACATGGTCTAAAAAGTTTGGCTAATTATTACCTTTAAAATGGAAAATATCTGGGAACCATGACCACAATGCAGAACCATTTGAGTACAAATGTTCTCAAAGGAATGACTGCACTCATTTTGCTAAATAAAGTCATTCACTTGGTGTCTATACATTTCATTGGCAGTAACATATTTTATTTTCATCTCATTTGACAGATGTGGTGAAGGAGGACGTGCTGTGGACGGACAAATATCAGCCCCAGCATTCTAGTGAAATCATAGGCAACACAGCCTCAGTGAAGAGACTGCACAGGTGGGAAGTAAAACTGATTCAGTTACAATCCTTATTCTGTAATCAGCAGCCGCTCATTATTACAGTTATTTATGTTCCATTATTTCACAGTTGGCTAAAAGAATGGAAACTTCGTACAGACAGAGAAGACAGAAAAATTCAGAAAGAGAGGAAACAGGAGGAAGGCAGCATTGGTGGGAAATGAAAAATTTTGTTATTGCTGTTAAACTAAAATAAATGAATTTACATGTTTGATTTAACTGGATGGCGACTCTTTGTTACAGACTCTGACTGGGAGTGTGGAGAAGACGACTCCCGGGATGGAGAGGACATGTGTAATACGATGCTCATAACAGGACCCACTGGAATAGGAAAGACCGCCGCGGTGTACGCCTGTGCACAGGAGCTGGGCTTCAAGGTGCAAAGGCTTTTTAAAGTCCTGTCCAGTAAATACATCTGCTTGTGTTGGATTTAATGTCTTTATTTCCTGACCCGTTTACTGGCTTCTGCAGGTGTTTGAGGTGAATGCGTCATCTCAGCGGAGTGGCCGTCTGATTCTGTCCCAGCTGAAAGAGGCCACGCAGTCCCACCAGGTGGATAGTCAGGGTGTCAACGCCAATAAGCCCACCTATTTTAACAGCTACAGCACAAGCAGCAGCACAGGCTCAGTCAGACCCGGATCCTCTCCCAGTATGTACCAACATACATCTGAGAGGGTTTCTAATAAGAAGATTGTTGTCAGAATGTGTTTTATGGACATGAGTTTCCTTTATGTTGCAGGAAAGGTTAATTCTCCCCGCAGGGTTGTTTCCTCTCCCAGGAAACATCCCCAGTCACCAAGAGGAGGTAAAAAAGGAACCCTGGCTCCCACCTCTTTGGCTAACTTCTTCAAAATGGGTCGACCTGCCAACAAGGAGGCCCCCAACACTAAGAAGAATGAACAAAAGGGTGAATAATTACTCTTTAAGTTTATTATCATTATTATATTAATCTATAGATATACCAGGAAATCCATCCTTCTGACTCTCAGTCCAAGATTTTTGTCCATCCCATTTCTCAGACACTATTCACCCGACTCTTTTCATTTTTCTCACACGTTTTTACCACTAGGAGAGGTGCAATACACAGTTTTCTGGCTGAATTACAATTTTTGGATTTTTTTTCTTACATACATTTTTGTCAATTTCAACTTAGACAATTTATCCAACTAATTTGTCAGACATTATTCCCCCAACTCTTTTCAAATTTCACACACCTGTTCATTACATGTCTTTCTCTCAGTTTTTTCTTTTTTTTCTTTTGGAAAAGTTTTCAAAAAGATGGAAAGTTAAGACTCAAAGTGAATCCCTGGGTAGGCAGGCTATCAGCGAGCAGGAGGGGTAGAGTGTTGTGCGACTGGGCAGGGGTATTAGTAAGTACTGCTTACTTTTTCACTTGTTTCATTTTATGTATTAACCTTTAGTTTTTTCTGCTTTTATTTATTTTTGTATAGCTGATTCCAAGAAAATAACAAAGTCAAATGAAGGTGTCACTAAGCACAAAGACCCAGCAGTCAAATCCCCAACTGCCACCACAGCAAAGGAGAAGAGCAATGAAGAGCAAAGCAAGAAGACAGCTACCTCACTCATCCTCTTTGAAGAAGTGGATGTTATTTTTGAGGATGACTCTGGTTTCCTAGCTGCCATCAAGACATTCATGAGCACTACCAAGAGGCCGGTAATCCTCACTACCAGTGGTGAGTAGAAGGAGGAGGCTCCAAGTGCATATGTACGTAGAGATCATTGTGTCTGAGATTGAATCCTATCATGTGTTTTGTAGATCCGACTTTCGGCACCATGTTTGATGGAAACTTTGAAGAGATCCGTTTCAGAACCCCGTCAGTGGTGAGTAGTGGAATGTCGCTGTTAATAATGGTGATAGTCTTAATAATAATATTAATAATAATAATAATAGTGTGGCTTTTAGTGTTATGTTAGTCAATAGAGAGGTGTCTCATTTACCATAGTTGAATATTTGCATCTGATGGTTCTCTGTTTTTTGTTGCGTATCTTCTGATAAACAGCTGAACGTGGGCACCTACCTGCAGCTGCTGTGTTTAGCTGAGGACATGCGGACCGACCTAAAGGACATCAAGTCTATGCTCAGTCTCAACAGCTGTGACATTAGGAAGAGCTTATTGCAGCTGCAGTTCTGGACTCGCAGTGCAGGCGGTGGACGCATAACCAGGCCATTAACACACAGCAGTGAAAATGGTACCAAGATGAGCTGATGAATCTTATTTCTGAGTCCTTAAATCAGTGGTTCC
>JAPTYQ010000029.1:13982942-14005321 GCA_029814465.1 Ostorhinchus cyanosoma
ACACACACACACACACACACACACACACACACACACACACACACACACACACACACACACACACACACAGAAATAGAAATAAATTCAAGAAAGAACTGTAGCTGCCTTAAATAAGGCATGGAACATTAATCTGATCTGCTGCCACTTAATGGTGCAAATATACCCAAAATGTCATATGTGTATTTTCAACATAATTTTTTACTCATTGGAAAAAAAAGAAAGGGAAAAAAACATACAATACCAAAACAATAATTTAACATAGTGCCACATATGCAAGGACATAAAATTAAAGAAACTGCAGGTAACACAGAGGAAATAGAATAAGTGGAGAATAGAAGCTTTACTATGAAAGAACTACAAATTCGCTATTTTTTTCTGAACCATTACTTATAATCATGATTTATGAAGTTTGACAGAATTTTTCTTTGAGGAGTGTAATATTTTAAGTTTTTTTTTTTTTTATAAATATTCTTAGCAGTGTAACAGTAATCGTTTCTCTTTAACAGTAGAAAAATGTTTCCGCAAATATGAAATATTTGCAGAAAAATCTTTTTTTGGCTTTCAAAAGATGTAGCAAATTAACATGCAAGCATGTGAGTTTAGAGAATGGCAAAATACGTATTTGGCAGAGTTCAAAGCGTAAGTGTTATTCTTAATGCAATATCCTCCTGAGACCCAGGAAAGTGAAAATTTGTAGCTTTTGAAATAATGCAACAGTTCTTTTCAGAGACATTTTAAAAACTTCATTTTTTAATAGATAGATAGATAGATAGATAGATAGATAGATAGATAGATAGATAGATAGATAGATAGATAGATAGATAGATAGATCCTGAAGGACATTCAAGTATTCAGCAGTTTTGCATACAGCACAAGATGATAAAACAGGCAGGTTAGTAGCCACATTAACTTTAAGGTTAGTATATACTCTAAAAAAACTTCCTGTCCAATAAACACAATACTAATAATTTAAAAATCAGTAGAAAACTAAATGTATTGTCAATGTACAATATTATATAAATATATTTATATATTTCTGGCCACTGTGATTTAAAGTGATTTAAAGTAATTTCACAGGTAAGTGTAGTACAAATACATAAGGTGCCTAGGTATTCTGAAATCACATTGGATCAGTCCTAATGGGATCATGACAGAGACAGAGACTGACCCCCACCTTCAGACCACTCAGTGATGAGTTGTTCAATCTAATGACCAGGGGGACAAAGAGTCCTTGAGCGTGTTTGTGGAGCAGGTCGGAGCCAGCAACCTGGAGCAACCCTTTGCAATGGACACCATTTTTAATTAAAACTGTGGGGGGGGGGTTGCGGCTGCCTTTTTAAGTTGTGCATTGTTTTGTTTTTTAAATTTCCTTTTTGTCTTTTTTTTTCACTTTGTTTTTTTCCGTTTTGTAAATGACTGAAAATATGATAAAACCAATAAAAATTTAAATGAAAATAAAAAAAGTCAAACTTATGTCCCCTACAGAGGAAAAAAATACATTATTGGGTTCTCAGGAGTGAGACTCTAAAACCTTATTCCACTACTGTATGTACTGTAAGAATGAACTTGCAGTACTTTGACTTGGCGCCAGAGGGCAGCATAATGCGTTTCGAATATCACATGAGGTTTGTCTCTCACGGCTTGCTGTAGTTGCCGGGTACTTGAGGTCAGGCATGCTCGTAGAACAGCCACTGAGAAATCTTGTGTAAACGCCGAAAAGATTGTAATTTAATATGAAAATACAGAAACATGCGCTGCCAATGACGTTTTAGATCTGAGCTGTGAAGTCGTATGCAGAGAGGAGCGGCATAAAATACCAAAAAGGACAACGAAACCTGGCCGTCCGTTTTGTCCTACAAAGGCGCCCAGAGTTTGACAGCGGCAGGATTCCAGTGCGCAGGCCTGACATTAGGTAAAGTGCAGAAGGAGGAGGACGGCATTCAGAGGACTACATGAAACAATAAAGCCTATCCTCCCAGTGGAAACAAAAACCCTTAAACATGAGAAAAGACGTGAGGATACTACTTGTGGGGGAACGTAAGTTACAGTTCTTTTTAATCCCAGTATGATATAATGTTGTAATAGCTAGCATGCTAGTGCTAGTGTTAGCAGATGAACTCATTGGATCTAATCATGTAACACCAGCGTTATTGTTTCCATGAAGAAGATGGTTTGTTTCGTTGATATATTCTATTAAAATCTACACACCGTCCGTATGTTAAGAAAAACACTGCTAGAAGTGGATTACTTTACTGTGTCACTGGTTTGTTCTTTTTATTTGGCTTTTAGAAATGTTTTTAGGTGTAATTTCTATGACGTTGTGTGCGATGTATCATGTCTTTACCTTCATAAATCGAACACAAAACCTGATACAAACCACCCATTGCCTTAATAAATACATATAAGCTGTAGTTACAGAGCTCAGGAATGTACAGACGTACTTAATATTTTTTTGACTGACAAGTAAAACTAACTGATCACCTTCTGTTGCCCAATAAAATAGAAGTATTTGACTGCTCACACCTGATACTATTATTTAGATTTGGTTGCACACACCAGTGTTTAAGCAAAATTATGGGCAGTCAATGCATCAATAGGTCTTAACCAGGACTGTGGAATAAGGGGGGAACTTCATGTCACAGTGTCTTTGCTTCTTTACTGTATTCACCTGGTTTGTTTGTTCTTTTCAAAGCTCATGTGTTGTCAAGGAGGGCTATTTATATTGCAGTTATGGCCTACATTGCCACATTAGGTGTCTTGGCTGTTATAGAGAGAGGTACAGCCAAATGCTACGTGCCTACTTCAGTGTTGTGGAGTTCAGTAGTGTACAGCTTGTAGGGTTACACTCACTGCAACCTACAGATACAGTGAAAGACAAGAAGGGCTTAGGAAGTGTAGTAGCAGCAGCACTGGATGGAGGAGTGTAGTTACTGGTTTTAATATTTGTTTCATGCCCTTTCATGTTTTTCTTGTATGACTAATGTTAGAGTGCACTTTCGTTGGAAGCTCCAAGAATTAGTCCGGATTCTTTCATTTTTGTACATTTATTGAATTGACTTGATCTGACCACAAACAAAGCATTTCTCAGCTGAGAAACCACATTGGCCACAAACAAAGCATTTCTCAGCTGAGGGCCACTTACCCCCAGAGAGGAAAGTGGAATGGCTCCAATCTTCTAAAAACACATGAGTTTTATACTCCTTGTGATCCTTAATCTATGGGCTTGACCAGACTTGTGGGCAAGATGGGTAGGGTCACCAATAATGGGCTGGTGACTCTAGTCAAACAGATGTTTTTTTTTCCTATACTGACTATGTTTTTCTCTCTTATCTTTTGTGATTTACAATCCTTTGTGGGCATATGTAAATCTTTCACTTTATTGTGTTAACTATGGTGTGACCCATAGTCATACTGCCTCAAGAAAACCCCTCACCCACCAGTGAAAAACAAAGGAATTCAGTGAAACACAGAAGTCTAGTGAAACAAAGGAATTTTAACATTAACCTACTGGTTACTAAAAAGATTAAACTAAAGACCTTAACTGTGTTTTAAAATATTTCAATTCCCCCTTTTGACATGATTTAATCAGGAATAGGAATTTCTTACTGGTACGCACTACACCAGGTGAGCCACCTGAAATCTATTGTTTTCCTTATAAGTCGTGCAAAAAGACAGGTTTTTTTTTTAATAATAGTGAAACCTTTTGACCACTTTATCATTAGTCAGTGCCTGTTTGAGATCTGTAATGCTCAACTGCAACTTGTCACCCTCTTCAAGTGTGTTTATCTTTGTCCTGTGGCTCAACACATAACACTACCCTCTCAAAGTGAATTTCAGAGGTCACCCGTTATCTGTGAAAGGTATCCCCCACTCAAGATAATAATAACAAATATTTCTCTTGCACCCATGCAGCCAAGGTGGGGAAGACATCACTGATTATGTCTCTGGTCAGTGAGGAGTTCCCAGATGAGGTTTGTGTCATACTTTGTGCTCACATATTCAGATATTGACGTTGGAGACTGAAAACTGTAGATTTAGTGCCTTGCTTTTCTTAAATATGCCTTATCTCTAGGTAGCAGTTAAGCATTAATTTCTTGCCCACTGAAGCTTGCTTGTCTTAATATCTGCGGTCATTCAGGTTCCTCTACGTGCTGAGGAGATCACCATTCCAGCTGATGTCACTCCAGAGAGGGTGCCCACACACATTGTGGACTACTCAGGTAACACTCACACAGTTCTGTTCACCTGATTAGTACAGTTCTTATTAAGATTGAAAACACTGCTCTAATGCGACTCGTTTTCCTCTTGTAGAAGCAGAACAGTCTGACGAACAGCTGTATCAAGAGATATCCAAGGTCTGTTTGATTCTTTGTTACTTCTGTAAGGTCATTTCTTTCCACTGTATTTCTTATACTCAGCAATATTTTTTTCTCTTCAAAGGCAAATGTAATATGCATAGTTTACTCTGTCAACAACAAGAAGTCAATTGAAAAGGTGAGCCTTCTCTCTTTCTGCTTATGCATAATCAGTGAAAATTAGTCTGTTTGTAGTGATTGTTTTTCTGGCTGCGGTGTTTGATGTCGTGCATTTGACCCCTAGGTGACAAGCCACTGGATTCCCCTCATAAATGACAGAACGGATAAGGATAGCAGGTGTGTTAATGTGTGTGTTGGGCCCGTTTCCAAGTCCCTCCCCTTTTGGCTACACTCTTCTGTTCTGCATGCTGTTGTGTCGGGTCCAGTGTTGTACGGTGTCCTGTTGCTTTCAGGGATTGAGGGGTAGCTTCGGACTGACTCTCAATATGCAACATTTTCAGATGCAGAATCTAAACAGTGTAGTTGAATAGTTTCCAGAGCATTTTACAGCCATGGCGACTTGTGTGGGGAGAAAAGTAGATAAATGGGCCTAACCAAGCAAGTAAGCACTTTGCAGCAATACTAATCATACCATATCTGTTTTTAAAAATTAATTTAGCAGCAACCATAATAGCTCAAATTGTAGGTCCAAGTAAGTACTTTAACATGCCATTAAGGAATAATAAGCAAATATTTAATAACATGAATTTATCATCATTGACAAAGTAACAGAGTGAGGACAAATATACAGCTGTTATTCAAGGTTTGGAAAAAATGCCAAGAAGTGTTGTTCCTCAAGGAGAGTGCAAATATTTAGTATACCACACTTTTATGAGAGTACATTATATCTAAAAATTAAGCTATCATTTTTATTTTAGTTTTAAACAACATTAATTCATGATAACGCAGTGAGAATCCATAAAAGTAACTGAGTGATGTGTTTATTCAGTGTGATGCACCAGAATAATAATCAAAGATTTTATTAAGATTCTGATAAAATTAGCTATCTTTGGCAACATGTTTCATTACTATATTTAATACAGCTGTTTTTTAAATAAAAAATAACATTCAAAGTATTAGATTACTATGAAATATAGATTAGACACAGGCATATATTTTGAACATATTTATTACATTGTTATTTACATTCTGAATTTATGCTGCATACATTCATTTACAACCTTTACTGTTCTTAATTTACACTGCATTCTCAAATATTTTCTTATATATCCAGTTGTAATTTAGGTACAAATTAAACAAACACAATTTTAGAAACTAGAGATATATGTCTTTCATGCTGAATAATCCTAAATATTGTTATAGAGAAAAAAGAAATCGACCCTGATGTTCACTTTCACTTGGCCAGGACCAAATGTTAATACCTTTGCTAATAAACAGGAATGTTACTTTGAGGTTTTTTTTTTTTGTTTTTTTTTTTTTATACCAAAGTACAAGCTTTTTGGAGAAACTTTGCAGTGTTAACATATTTACATAAGTGGCAGTACAGTAATTTAGATTTTCTCTGTACAAAACTTGACAAATAATCCAGCAGAAAATTTTCTGTTCTTTTCAATGGACTGGGCTGCAATGAAATTGTTTATGTTTAAACATGTTCTCAGACTTAGTAGATGAATCTCTATGTTATGTATTGTAAATTTGGTCAGATTTGGTAGCTTTTTACTGGTAGTAAGCAGCAGTCTTGGATGTAAAATGTATGGTACTACAGCATGATCATGCTGTAACTTTCACAAGTGGCATCACAAGATTTTCAACCCCAGCCCCTTGTAGCTCAGTTCTGAAGGTCAACTAACAAAGTTGAGGACAATCTAAAACTTGGATTGGCTTTAGTTTACAATCAATCTACAATGTATTGACTAAGTTTAAGTTCTTCACATATTTGTTAAGGTTTATATTTTACTTGACATATTCAACAACAGCAAGTTTCATCAACATCTGTGTGTTATTACAGCGTCATCATGTGGTAATATTTGTCATTACTGCTTGCAGGGTACCATTAATCCTTGTAGGAAACAAGTCTGACTTGGTAGAACACAGCAGTATGGAGACCATCCTGCCAATCATGAACCAGTACCAGGATATTGAAACATGTGTGGAGGTAAGAGATTAATGCAAAGGCCTGTGCACTTTTACAAACAACTTCTGATTCCAATTTACTTCATAACATATCTTAGAAGTAAACTGGATTGTTTATACTTCACACTGTCTCATATGTCAAAGTAAACTTGTTAAACTTCTTGAGACCCATTAATTGGTTTGCCTTATTAATTTGTCCTGATGATCCACAGAACTTGGCTCTGAAAGTGGCTAAAATTTGCAGTCAGTTTCTGAATAATCTTTAACTATTCCCACACATTTGACGCATCAGTTAACCAGGTGGCTTACAGTGTTGCTAGACGTGGAACACACACATTGCAAGACTGTCAGCTCTCCTTCTATGTTTTTAATCAATACTGTCATAAATGTGCAATTTAAAGGGTCATAGTTTCCTGACAATGACAGTAATAACAGAATCACCTGTATTTCCATATCTGTGTTGGATGTTATTTTCATAAAGTTGGTCTTCAAGGGTCATCTGAAAGGGCCATAACAAATCACGACATTATGTGTAGTGACTGATAGAAACGAATTAGACAGCAAACGTAGAGGTTGAAGTTAGTGTTTCTAAACAGCTGCATTTCCAAAATGCTCTGACTATGGGAATTAAAACAACAAATTACTCTCCTGATCAAAATCTTAAGATCATTTGAAAAATTGTAAGAATTCACATTTTGCACTGTTGGATCTTAAGAAGGTTCTAAGTAAAGTTTCAAAATGCAAAAAGAAGAAATGGGAGTGAGATGAATAAAATTTGAGTAAGCATTTTATGGAAAACAACAATTAAACTGAAATAGGCTGTTCATCAACCGATCAAAAGCTTAAGACCACAGCCTGTAAAAGCCAAAATCTGTGCATAAATGTGGATTCAATGTCATTTTCTGTCAGGTATTCACACTGTCATGACCTCTTGCTGCAAAAAGCTTTTTCCCTTTGAACGTGGTCAGATTGTTGAGCTGCATAAGCAAGGCCTCTGGCAGTGATTGAATTTTTAAACTCTACTTAGAACCTTCTGAAGATCCAACAGTGCAAAATGTAAATATTTGCAATTTTTCAACTGGTCTTAAGATTTTGATCAGGAGTGTATAAATGTGGACATGGCCTCAGTTTAATGTTTTGTCATTGTTATTAATCAGTCTTTCTAAATCCACTATCACTTGACCTTTACTTCAGAGCTTTGAAACAACAGATGATATATTTCCTTTGTAATGTTTGTAGCGGGGGTGGCCACAGTGAGGCAGAACTGTGCTGGGCAGACAGGCCCTCAGCCTCTGTCAGGCTGCGGTCCAACCCCTGACTCCACTTACACAGTCATTAATAGAGTTATGTTACTGAACCCTTAACCCCGAGGCCAAAGCCTGCAGTGACGGACTGTGAGTGTGTTGACAGACACGGTCGTCATGGAGGAAGCTGGCCTCGGTCGGCATTACTGTTTAATTTAAATATGCCTGTGTCGCATGAGGCGCCTCACATGCCCTCCATGGCTGGATTAATTACAGGGCTAAAAGAGGGGGATGTGGAGGACGTGAGGGAAGGCACATGCAGTGGGAGTAGGCACAGTTTTGGGGGCAGTGACACTGCGGGGGGGTGAGATTAAGATGAAAGACATGTGAACCAGATTCATGAGCCAGCTGTGTTCAACCAGGCCCAGTTTGATGTATGCCCTGTTTCTCTGTGGGTTTTACAGAAGTTTTCCAGGTCATATTAACTTAATTCTTGTCGAGTCATTGATTTTTAGCTGATGATTAATGTGATCAACAATTTTATTGTCTTTTCTGTTCCTTTATTCCCCTAGTATAATATAAGCCCTACAGTAGTTTATTCATACACATACACTTACTGAGATAAAAGAAGTGTCATTTATTGGTACTGAACACTGTTGCCAAGGCCACATTAATGTAGATTTTTTTGTAAAATGGCAGTTTTTCTCAACATTTGGGCCTCTCTTCCCTACATAAATGGTGTTTTAGGTTGCAAAAGTAGAATTTAGAAAACAATGATGTCACACTCCCTTTTGCTAATTTCTGTTATTGCTTGATAATTGGTATGAACATACACCTGAAGCATCGGATCCAGGTGTATAAATTGGTCTATGACCTGCTGCAGATCAAGGTCATTAATGTTTAGGATTAATGTTAATGTTTTTATTGATTGTTTTTATTCTCCTGTATGTAAAATGTTCACGGTTATGCAAAATAATGTCAGTAACACAATAGTGTAATGCGATAGCCGTGTTCATGATGAATCTGATATTTTGATATAAAGTTGCTCCCAGTCTCATCCACGTGTTTCCTGTTTTCTCAGTGCTCTGCCAAAAACCTGAAGAACATCTCTGAGCTGTTTTATTATGCCCAGAAGGCTGTGCTTCACCCAACAGGGCCCCTGTACTGCCCAGAGGAAAAGGAGGTGAGACCACTTTAAAAAGGTCGTAATCGAACGTAGGCGACCGTGATGAAGAGTGGATTTCAACCTCTCTGTGTTTTAACGACCATTTATTCTGTTTTACAGCTGAAGCCCTCCTGCATTAAGTCTTTAACCAGAATCTTTAAAGTGTCTGATCTGGACAATGATGGCATTTTAAACGACAATGAACTCAACTTCTTCCAGGTGATGAACCAGTTTAACCTAATTTTTTTTTTTTATTATTTTAAGGTTTCTTCAGCATTTTTCTTATTAAAAGTGTTGAATACTGGTTTATTGCAGCAGATTTAGACATGAAGCAAACATGAAAAATAAGAGCTTTTTCTTTGGCAGTTATTTATGAAATGGCTTTCTTCCAAAAAAATTACAGAGGACATGTTTCAATACTCCACTGGCGCCACAGGCCTTAGAGGATGTAAAGAATGTGGTCAAGAGGAACATGTCAGATGGCGTCAAGGACAATGGACTCACACTTAAAGGTCAGACACATAGTACTTTTAACCCACTGGCTCCATGTGTGTTTAGTAATCCCTTTCTTCTTTTATTTTTGGTGTCATATTTGATTTGAGTGTCACTGGTTGTTAACCTCACCTGTCTCTTATTGCAGGCTTCCTGTTCCTCCACACCCTGTTCATACAGCGGGGTCGGCATGAGACCACCTGGACTGTCCTGAGGAGGTTTGGCTATGACGATGACCTGGAGCTCACACAGGAATACCTGTTCCCTCTGTGAGTTGAAGTAAACAACATAAGGGCATGTTTTTCAGACTATGGTTCAGAGTTTAATGTAATGTTTGTGTCCATCCTAATCCAGGCTGAAGATCCCTCCAGACTGCACTACAGAGCTCAACCACAACGCTTACCTCTTCCTTCAGAGTGTCTTTGACAAACATGACAAAGTGAGTGATCAAACGTTCAGTGATTCTGTTGAGCTTATTATTATTGCATTTTTATTATCATATTTGTGCTTAGTTAAAAATTGTGAGTAGAGGTGGGTGATATTTATCACCCACGATAATATCGTAAATGTTGACTTGACGATGTGCAGTTTTACATTATCGAGTATTCATACTGCCTGGAAAAGAAAACAAACGGATAGTGCATAGATGGTAAAGGACAGGAATTGTCCAAATGCGTCCCAAACACCCCCCCCGCAGGTTTTGCAGAAGATGCATGAAGCACTTTAAAAACAAACAAGACTCTATCCATAGATGTCCTGGTAAGCAAGTAGAGTTTTACTGCATTTTTTGTAAAAAAAAAAAAAAAAGAAAGAAAGAAATAAAAGTACATTCACATTTTAAAGGATATCGTCAGGTTATCGTTATCTGGAAATTTTAAAATACAATAATCAAGATTTTTTTTTGTCCATATCGCCCACCCCTAATTGTGAATCAGTCAGTGATTAGAATTTAAGCATCACATTAATGTAGAACATAAACAGTGAACTGTGTGTCTAAATGTGGACTCCACCTGATGCAGGACAGAGATTGTGCGCTGTCACCAGAAGAGGTGAAGGACTTGTTCAAAGTGTTTCCCTACATGCCCTGGGGTCCAGACGTCAACAACACAGTCTGCACCAACGATCAGGGATGGATCACGTATCAGGGATACCTCTCCCAGTGGACGTGAGTGTGAACACATCTACTACAAACAGTCATTTATTTTAGGTCTACACATGTCTACTTTCATAGAACCTCTGTCATTGTGCTGTCTTGTGTTCTTGTGTCCTGTGATAGGTTAACAACATATCTAGATGTACAACGCAGTCTGGAGTATTTAGGTTACCTCGGCTACTCGATCATCTACGAACAAGAATCCCAAGCAGCTGCCATTACTGGTAAGAGGAATTCACTTCTGCCTTCAGCTGTTGTTTGGTGTTTTGGTTTCAGCAGCCCTGATGATTAATTAACTAAATCTAAAGGTGTATTTTTATTTTGAAGTTTTATTATTTACACTATCATTGTATATTTTTATTATTTATATTCTTTAAAAAGCCTTTTAAGTTTGGTTTTAATGAAAATTCCGATAAAAATAAGTGAATATTACTGCATGTTACTATTATTCATATATATTTCTTCCATGGAAAAAAACATGCACTTTCTCTCCTCTTTTTAGTAACTCGTAACAAGCGCATTGACCTGCAGAAGAAACAAACCCAGCGCAGTGTCTTCCGCTGTAATGTTTTGGGGGCTCGAGGCAGTGGGAAGAGTGGGTTCCTCCAGGCCTTCTTGGGCAGGAACCTTCAGGTCAGTGGAAAGTGGAAAGATGGCTTTTAAACTTAATTTTGTGTTTTTAGCTTCATAATTTTTAATCCTGGGGTAGATAATGCAATCAGCATATCCATTGATCATCATTTTGTTTAGGGAACATGATTTTTACCAAACATGATACAATTTATTGTTATGTGTTTGTGTCTGTCATCTTTCCATGTTATCCATCATTCAGTTTATCATTGTACCATTTCCCCAATTTTGCCAGTAAACTAGTTAAGACAGAGGTGAGAGTACAGGTATTATAGATTTACAGTTAAATAATAAGAATAAGAATCCATGTTTTTATTAGTTATTGAGGGCTTTGTAGGTGTTGAGAGTGATCTAGAAGTGGATGTAGCGAAACATCACCTTTAACTGGTATGACAAGAAATCTGAATTTGGAATTTGGGGAAAGTGCAGAGATGCTAAGGGTAAACTCATCTTTCTTTTTTCTTTTTTTTTTTTTTTTTTTTACTTATATCTGTGCAAGTCAAATCAAAGTCTACATCTTGAGGTTAATTTGATCTGGCATTGACCAGAGATGACAAATTAATCGGCAGGGTTTGTTAAACTGTGTTCAATTCAAGGTGTGGAGCAAAGAACTAGCTGTAGTTTAATGGACCCAGATGCTAACATGTGAGCTGTCCCACAGGTTGTTTTTTCCTGTTGTTTATTTGTTCCTTTTTTAACACAGCATCAGAGGCGGATTAGGGAAGACCACAAGTCCTTCTATGCCATTAGCACGACCTACGTTTATGGTCAGGAGAAGTACCTGCTGGTAAGGATTGTTTATTTCAATCACTTTATCTTTGGCGTTGGATTACTGCTCCTAATCTGAATGCATATCAGTGTAAGTCCATGTCACAAGTTACAATGTTTCTATCCTTGTTCCCTGTCTTGTCAACTCACTATAAGCTCCACGAGGTGATGCCAGATTTCGACTTCCTCTCGGAGGCGGACCTCGCCTGTGACGTTGTTTGCCTCGTGTATGACGTCAACAATCCACGTTCCTTTGAATATGCCGCCAAAGTGTACAAGGTGTGTACACTCAGTATGTTTCTCTTGTTTTTCCAGGAACTAACCGATGCTTTCAATGTTTTGTACAGTTTAATGACTCATGACTCTAACTGAATGTGTTTTTTATAGCAATACTTCATAGACAGCAAGACGCCATGTGTGGTTATTGCTGCCAAGTCAGACCTGCACGAAGTACGGCAACACTACAGCCTCTCGCCACATGAGTTCTGCCGTAAACACAAGCTCCACCCACCTCAGCCGTTCACATGCAACACGACCGAAGCCCCCAACAAAGACATCTACACTAGACTCACCACCATGGCCATGTATCCGTGAGTATTAAACCTTTTGTCTTGTCATCAAGTTTAACCTTTAACATCCTAGATCGACTGTTATTCTTGTCTGTTCCTGTTTTTTTGCATCTGTTTGTTCAATGATCAGAGTTGATAAACCTTAGTCAGTTGATTTTGTAAGTTGGCTGTGCAGTTGTTCACATCTAAATGCCTTGAGGTCAATCCATTGACTTGTTTGGGCTGTTTAAAGTCCTCAAGATCTTTGATCACATTAGATTTCCATGTAGATTAATCCATAAGGATCGCCAGCTAAATCCCATTTTAACAGGCCAGAAATCCAGTTGTCTACATTCAAAGCTACACTTTTAGCACAAGTCTCAAGTAACAACGTGCTGCTTTAAATATGATGTTCAATGAGATAAGTGATGGTTTCTGAAATACGTTTCTTTGACTGTAGTTTGGGTGCTTTTTAAATATTAAATTTAGTTTTTCTGTAATGACTGTAATTATGGTTGTTTTGGCCATCATTTTTTTTGCTGTGTCTTTCTTTTCACTGTTTTTTTTCCACCTCTGGGTGTTAGTTATGTTAAATTTATTTTAAGCTTTACAAGTTCATTTTAAATATTTTGTTGTCTATAATTTTATAACTTTTATTGAAGTATGAGTCATGAATTTGGTGGTTACTGGCAACAGTGCACATATTTTTTTCCATATAATCTTTGATTGAGTCAATTGGTTAAACAATGCTGACATAATTGACCTTTTTATGTCTGTTTGGTGAGTGTGTTGTCTTTGTAATGTGGTGAATACACACATTTTTGTGTGTCTTTTCGCAGTCATACCCGTCTCCGCTGCATGTGTGCCTGCAACAGGTGCACCTATTGCCTGTGTCAGAACCTCCTCAAGTTGGAGCTGCTGCGCAGCATTAAGGCCCAGCTCCGCAGGGTCGTTTTCAACAGGTTCATACATAGAATAAGCTCTAGTGTTTTAACATAGATTCAATCCTCCTTTCTGTGCCTCCTTCCCTTTGTTTGGACCTTCCGGGTGATCACAGATTGACTCTGTTTCACCTAAGCTCTCTAACACTGGTGATGATGATGGCTCCTCTTCCTCCCTTTAGTGCTCACAGGTGGTCAGGGTTACAGTGCACTTCCACTGCAGGAAAAAGGGAATATTAACTAATAAAAGTGAGGCTTGGCTCCAAAACTAAATTATGCTCAAATCAACTTGTGTCTTATTATATGAAATCATTAGTATCCCTTGATAATTTTCTTTCGGAAATGACGTGCTTGCCTTCTCCTGTTGTAAATACAGCTAGGCCATCTGCTTTAGGATATTCTGTCGTGTTGATAAAGATGAACAGACCATATTAATGTGCAGCGCTCACTTGGCCTTTGAACAATGTGGATACTAGTTAGGAAAAGCTGTTTTTTTTTGTTATAGATGCTGTACATGTTTCTCCTGTGACAGCCCCTGTCCATCTTGTATAGCAATATATAGTTTTAATAAGTTCAGTAAAGGCAGAGAAAACATCTTTTTATTCTGTTCTACGTGTTACAACCCTGCACTACACCATAAATTCACATGCTGATGCTACTGACTAACTCGCACTACTCCTATAAGTATTTCTGTTATTTCAGTCTAGTTAATAAATCCAAATTTCAGTGGCATCGATGTGGTGTGTTTCTAGTTTTGTCAAGGCCTTGAGCGGGTTGTGACACTCCACACTGGAATAAGAAGTGAACAGAGATTTCTCTTTAAATATTTTGTCATATTCCATCAGTCATGTTAGGTATCTTGGTCTCTGCTCCAGCTCCAGCCGCCCTGCCAGCTCTCTGTACACTCTGACACAGCGAAGTGTGACCATGCTGTGCCAGCTAACACCCAGACTGTTTGCCAGGGAGGTAACAGTGTGTCAGGATTTGTGTGGAAAAAGGAATGATTGCATTCGCTGAGGTAGTTCTCACAAAGGCCTAATTCTTATGTGATACATTCAAACCGTGCATCAATTTGAGGACTTACAAAATAATTCAAGTGTGCAAAGCTAAGGCATGTTTTCCTGTTGTGACATACCCTTTCGTTCTATGAATGAATTGCTGATTCTTTCATATCGACCTATGAACCCCACTCCCCACCCCCCCACCCCTTGTGTCCTGCAGTGGATTTGCATACTGTAAACCTGACTAACTAGCTTCTATGTGTAAAAGAAATGAGACACTGCCATTCCTGCAGGCTTGTGCTTGAGTCAAACTGAAAACCTCATTGAATCTGCATGTTTGGCATGGGATTTCTTCTCAGTTTGTTTACAGCAAACTTAATCAATTATCAAAGAATGCTTGAGTGATTGATTATGTGTGATGTTTTCAGTATTGTCTTCATTTCTATGTTTGCTGTGTTGTCCAAACCCACAGGAGACACTTTAGTGTCCAAGTGTCTGTCCCTCTTTGAAAACCTCTTTAGTTCTCCTGTGGGTCTAAACTCACACTTTTAATCAGACTGATGATAAATTAAACATGTTTTTCTTTTGATGATTAATTTTGATTGTTCTGTTCACTGTACCAATCACTATGTTATTTCATCCTGTTTTTTCCTATCTTGTATTTCCTGTCTTTGTGTTTTTTTTTGTTCTGATCTGTAGGTGTTCATACCCACGTTTTTGGCTGCCTCTCTTCCTCTTCTTCTTGCATGTGTTCACCCTATGCTAATGTGCCTCCTGCTATGTCGCATGCCTCACCTCCTCTTCATCGTTCTTTACAGATGAGAGCCATGTCTTGGTCCTCAGGAGCATATTTCCATCTACTGTCAGCGGGGAATGTGTTTCTTATCTCAGTTATAAACCGTAAAGAGAGCTTGGTGTGTTGAGATTATTCAGCTCAGTTTGGGAATTAAAGGGCTTTTATGGTGATGGATTTGGCAGCATTATGTTTATGGTTCATATTAGTGGTTGGACTGCAGGACCTGTGGGTGGACATATGCAGACCCAAGCTGAGCTATATAGTGTTGTACTCGGTACTAACATTTCACGTTGATGCCTTTTAATCTCTAAGAGTCATCATTACTAATAATAGCATGACACTAGCCAACACACCACACTGGAAGCCATTGTCACTGGAGTATATCATGTTCAGCAGTTAATCCTCCATTACAGGAAATACTGAAATGTCTAAAGACACAGATTTAGAAGCAACAGTAAGTCAGTGGTAAAAAAAACACAACAAAACAAAGCAGTTGTTAAAGGTTTAGGGTTACATGAAAATAAATAAGCAGGCGCTGTTTTGTTTTTTTCATGATGTCGAAACAATTAAGGATCTAATTCCAAATGTAAAGTCAGTCTAGAGTCACCGAAACAAAGTCCAGTAATTAGATAAATGTTTGGTGTGTAAGATTTTAGAGGATCTAATCACAGAAATTCTTTTCTGTTTTTATTAGTGTACAGTCACCTGATAAGAATCCCATTTTTGTTAACTTACAATGAAGCATTTACAGTTACAATGGACTAGAGTTAACGTCCCCTTAACTAAAATAACCTGAGATATCTGGAGAGATTTTTGTTTTCATGTTTTAGAGCAGCCTCACTATATAAGGCAGAGTGAGGCTGCGTCACTGTGTCATTTTACTAAATATCACACATTGACCCTTTAATGTCTTTAAATGAGACTTGTGGATGCTTGCAGGTGATGTGACATTTGCAGCTCCCAGCACAAAATAGACCAACATAAACTTTATATAAACACAAGCATGAACAAGTATTCCATAATGAACCTTCAATTAGTGGTTCAATAAGTGACCCCTTATGCATCAACAATCTAGACTATGATTGTGTCATAAACATATTCTTGGGTAATTATCAGAAAGAAAGTTGTTAAAATTAAAGTGAAAGGATACAAACAAATTGCATGACATTTTCAAAGACATTTTAAAGAGAACAACTGTAAAATACTAATTTTACCTAATAGAAATTGCCTAATATTCATAGTGTTCACATCTGGCTGCCATGTGGTGTGTATTGGTGTGTATTGGCTGTACGTGTATAGTGTCTGTCAGTGTATTGTCTCTTATAAGTGTGACGTGGTATTTGATCAGGTGCAGTTGTGGTCAGCGGTTGGAACTTTATTTAGGTTTGGGTGACAATAGAAGTTAATGCAAGGTAGAGCTGGGTCATATTCATCATCTGTTATTATTATTATTATTATTATTATTACACTTTCAAAAAGTATCTCTGCCTTTAACATTTGAATGTCATAGTTGAAATGGTTTAATTTTACATTGCATCACATATTTTTCACTGCTTTATCAAAAACTCAAAATCAAATAGACAGTATTCTTACTTGAGTTTTAGCAATTTATTTATTTTTCATGTAGTGCAAATGTGATCAGACTTCCACAGGTCATTTCAACAGCTAAATCATTTCACTATATAAAAACAACAAAGTTTGTAATTTACCCATTAAATCCAGCTCTACCTGTTGAATATAGAGTGTGTGTGTGACGACTTCCCGGGCCACTGTGACGGGGTGTGTATGTGTGTGTGTGTGGAAGGGTGCTGGGCTGGGTGGAGGCTGTGGGAGGCTGCCTGCTGTCAGAGGAGGATGTCAGCCTGAGGCAGCAGGTTTCAGCAGTCCCCAACGTGGAGGGGTCCATCTATATGGAGGCCTCTGCCAAGCAGCTTATCCCTCAGCAAAGGTAAAGGCCGAAGCCACGTCCGCCGAGAAGGATGTATGTGTTTATACGAGTGGCTGGACGGGCAAGTATGTGTTATTATCACCAACACGGGTTTGTGTGTTTGAGTGTTAAAAGTTGATGTCGGGTTTCTCTTTTACCGGAGAATGAACTGAGTGAAAGTTGCTGGTTTCTCTGCTGATTCTGGATCAGGATCATTTATTTAGAAGATTTGGTGAAGCTTTATATCGACATCAAACACTTTCTCAGTCTCTCTACTTTGCTCTCATTGTGTTTTTTTATAAAGTTGCCACCTGTTCATAGTTTCTCAAGTGTTTGTTTTCTGACAGATCGACTGGATTCGTCTTTATCCCTGTGGTTTATCCCTAGTGACATTATCCATTTTGTATTTGGATCTCGAACCTCCCTGGGCTATTTTAGCAGCGGCTTTACTAGTTTTTCCACCCACTGGCTCAGCTGTTTTACTCCTCTTCCTTAAACCAGCACAAATGTCAAGAGAAAGCATGTGCTCCTGTTTCAAAATGGTATCACAAATCGGTATTATCATTCCCGTTTAGGAAGTTTCCTCTCAACAGAGCACATGACTTTATCTGCCATTTGGTTTCTCACCCCTCTGTGGATGCACCAGTGGAGAACACTGTCCCTAGGGGCTGGGCAACATATCGCAAATCCATTTGACTCATTGAGTTTCTATTTTATGTACAAGGCCTAAATCATGGAGTGGGGATTACTGCTTCCTCTGTAGAACCTGTTTGTTGTAATATATTCATTATAAATATGTTTTCCAAACATTAGTTGTATACTTTTATAGTTTAAGGTAGTTTTGAGTCACATTTTTGTCTTCACTTGTAGACAGAAAAAATCTTAAATTGTACTTTGCAGAGATCTCATTTTCTGGTGATATTGCCCAGCCCATCTGTCACCCCTGTGCTTATCCTGCGAAGTGCAGCTCCCTACATTAATCCCCTCATCCAACCTTTGTGTCTTTCTGCCTGTAACTTGTCTTGCAGGCACATGGCTCAGGCGGACCTTAAGAACTCCACCTTCTGGCTGAGGGCTAGCGTCGGCGCCACGGTGTTCGCCGTGCTGGGCTTCGCCATGTACAGAGCACTTCTCAAACAGCGGTGATCAGACAGCACGAGACGCCTCCTCCACCCCCGTCCCTCTGACTTTGCCCCTTGCCTCCTACCTGAAAGACTCAAAAACTTAAAAAAACAAAAAAAAACAGACTGGCTGACCAATCGAACAATGAACCAAACTGCACCTCATTCTCCTTCCCGACGCATTATGAACAAGAAACAATTAAGCCAAGTTATAGGTACATTTTATATGCATTTAAACTGGAGGGTGTATTCCTTTTGTGGTTTATGTTGAGGGAAAAGGGTCAATTACTTTTGATAATTCACTAGCCCATCAGTCAGTTTGTAAACGCTGACATGTGATCTATTGGTGTAGTCTAGTTCAGATCACACACTGCTAGACACTGGATGTTTTCAGCTGGTGGTTGTATTCCTGTCATTTTTCTTCTTTTTTCCCCCTCAGGTCAGTATTATTAGTTAATGGTTGGAGAGCAGAGACAAGCAGCCATACACAGAAACACCACAAAGGGACTGCCGAGTGTTAATAGATGTGTATATGCAGTATATTACTATGTATTCCTCAATGATTTTAGGAGTGGGCAGCACCATGAGCTGGAAGGAGAGCTCCCCGTGTAGCTCTTCACACCTCACCCACAGCAGGTGGAAGGGAAAAACAACGCTACATCTAACACTAGAAAGGTCATGGATGTCAAGAACTTGTTTATTTTGTGTGTTAATTTATTAACCGTTTTTGTTTGTTTTCTTGTCTGTTTTAAGCAGTTCTCACTGCACCGTGTGAAACAGACAGAGGGATTTACATTTTCATGTATTTTTGTATTTAGTATCAAAGCTGTGTTTATGGTCTATGACGACTGTCCGCTTTGGTTTTTATTTTTCTGATTTTTCGATAGAGCTTTGTCCCTTATTCTATATTTTTATGACATTAGAGCCACTATAGAGCAAGAGATTACGCAGTTAACAGCAGCCACTCAATGCACCTCTCCCACCTTAAAACTATCAGTACTGTTTCTTCTCATTCTTCTCTTTTCCAGCATTTTCAATAAAGAATTGTATGATCTGGCACAGCCACATGTGTGTTATTGGGTCAGGTGATGGCTATTTAATAGCAACAAAGAAAATATTGTTTTAAATAACTGTAATAAATAATATTTACACCCACTGATGTTACTGTGTATGAGTGTCCTTCAGTGGAAGAATGCAAGTATGTACATTTACTGGAGTTTTTAACCCTCGGCCAACTTCAGGCTAAAGGGGTATTGTGATCATTTTGTCCATCTGTCTGTTTGTCCATTCAATGACATAATCATATTATGCATTGCGATACCTGCACCAAATTTGTATTGTGGATGCATCTTGGCATGGAGCAGAAACCTGTTGAAAATAGGTGACCATGACCTACTTTTTCAAGGTCAAATGTCCTTGAACTGTTATAATATCTGAGTACTTTCAAATATAAATATGTATGTAATAACCTTTACACAAAGACAACCTAATCTAAATTATAGGGCAGTAATTTTCAACAGAATCTTACACTATATTTGGCTGAAAGGGATTAAAAGTGCGCATCACGTTATGTTAATTTTTATTAAAGTATTTCCCCTTCATGCTGCCTTACGTTACCCAGATGGGGTCAGGACCTAGAATACAGAGGAACCGTAACAGGGGTATTCAAACGTGGTTCTCAAGGGACAATATCCTGCATGTTTTAGGTATTTCCCTCTTCCAGCACACCTGGTTCAATAAATGATCAGCTCATCATGCTCTGCAGAAGCCTGATAACGATATAATGGTTTCCAGGTTAAATCTGTAAACATGCAGGATACTGGCCCTCCAGGACTGGATTTACATACCCCTGCCTAAAGTATTCGCAGTACAACACCTTTTTTTAAATGTTTTCTTGTGTTACAGACTTATTACAAAATATTCAATTCATTTTTTTTACCCCCTAATTCTACACACAATATCTCATAATGACTAAGTGACAAAGTTCATGTGAAACTTTTGCAAATCTATTAAAAATTAAAAAAACAGCAAAAAGTATTTACAGCATTTGGATCCCAGGTTCATCCTGTTTCCACTCATCATACTTCAGATGTTTCCATCTTTGGTTAATTCACTTGATTGGACATGATTTGGAAAAGCACACGCCTGTTTGCATTTGGTCATTTAGTCCTGATAGAGAAAAAAAAAAACCTAAACCTAACCCCTTTTTTTGTTTGAATTAAGTAAAAAAAAAAAAAATCTGCCAATCGATTAAGTGAAAATTATCTTGGTAAGATTTCTTGAAATAAGATTTTCAAGACCTGTTGTCTAAAAATAAGTTCTTATATCTCACTGAAAAGTTACTCTTTAGGTGATTATGTCTTAATTTAAGTGTGATCAGATATTTGGACAAGAAATGAGAAAAATACATTTGGTAAGATTTTTGCAGTGTAAAAATGTCAGTTGTAAATAATCATCACAATAAATATCTAATATTTCTTTTAAATTTACAGGCATTTTCTTTACTTGTGGTTTTAAATAATTATTACTTTTAGAATAGAATCTTTATTTTGTCAGTAGGGGTTCACACACATAAACAAGCACCACACACTGAAATTTGCCTTCTGCTTTTCACCCATCACTAGCTCATACATCACACACACTGCATGTTAGAAGCAGTGGACTTGCCGTATCAGGCACCCGAGGAGCAAATAGGAGGTTAAGTGCCTTGCTCAAGGGCACACCAGCCAACAACTCTCAGAATGGTCAGAATGTGACAAACATTTCATAAATCTAGAGACAGAACATATCATTTGAATTTGAAAAATGTTAAATTAGAAGAAGTTGGCTCGTTTTAGAAACAAAGTTAATCATAACGAGAAACAATTGCAATAAAATGACATAGACATTTGTCATTGTTGTACTGTGGCCACTGTTAGCGATGAAACACCTGTACCCAATATTTTTGTCCATGTAATGAAGGTAAAACTGGCAACACAGTGACAAACTACATTGAAATGCTACTAATTGTATTTTTTACTAATAAAGACAGAATAATATATAAAATACCCACTTTCAAAGTTATCAATCTGCACGCTAATGAACATTTTGACTCTTCAAGTATTTTATTTCTGCTAAAAACAAAGGATCAGAGTTCAGAACAGGAGTAGAGTCTGTCATTTCTAAAGTAGATGTGATCAGGTTAACTTGTTTGTGTTTAGCTGGGACAAGAATAGAGAAGTGAGCAAGTGACGGGGCTGCCAGTGACACTACTTTCAGTATATGTGAGGAGGAAGTCACACTACACACACACACACACACACACACACACACACACACACACACACACACACACACACACACAGGTAGAAAACGTGAAACAACAGAAACCCTCAGTGTAAAATATAACCAACTAGTGAAGGTGAACATGGCAGGGAATGGGACAAAATTACTGTTTGAGGGTTTTCTGCAGAAAAGAAAAGATACTTTGGTAAGTTACTATCTTGATATTCAAAGTAATTTTAAAATGAATAAGTTAAATCATTTGCTGTTTATCTCTGTAGAAATTAAGGTGGGTGACGTATTGGTTCAGGCTCCAAAACACAACTTTATTCTTCTATACAAAGAAGAATGGAAGTGCTGTAAGTAAACGCCACACTTATCAATACTATGATCATTGTTTTGGAATTGACTGATTTAAAAGCTCTAAAAAAAGCAAATTTCTCAGCTTTGTTTCTGGAAGTGTTAACTGTCCTAAAAATGAACATCCCTTGCTTTACAGTCCCATTTAAGAGGCTACTACTACATTTACACAGTAAGTCCTTCACTGTTTATTCCAGCAGATACATTATAAATGGTTGTGTGATAAGAGGACTGATTATGTGTGGTTTTTTTTGTTGGTTCAGGTGCAGTCGGTGCGGGAGATGCAGAGAGTTGACAGTAAACGCTTTATGTTTGAGATCATTATGACCAACGGAAAGAGGAAAGTGTTGGTGAGTCAATAATGGGGGTTGAATGTGGAAAGTGTGGTTTTAAGGTGTTAGTTCTGACCAAATCCTATTTTTAAAGTGCCAATGAAGGAGCTAACAGTGTGTGTGTGTGTGTGTGTGTGTGTGTGTGTGTGTGTGTGTGTGTGTGTGTAGGCAGCAGAGACCGCTGATCTCAG
>JAPTYQ010000029.1:14006122-14028287 GCA_029814465.1 Ostorhinchus cyanosoma
TACAAAAATTTTCATTTTACTCCAACACATACCTATATATTATCAAATCAGAGAAAGTTAGAATTTTACAGTGGTCTCTTTTTTTTTTTTTTTTCCAGAGCTGTATATATATCCAGTACAGATTCTCAAACACTAAACCTCTGTATAATCTCTATTTAAGAACAATTTAGAAATATGTCTTTATTTCTAATTTCCACTTCTTAATGTATCTTCTCTGGAATAGGGTTTTTGACAGAAAACATTGGAAAATTGCTGCTGTTACTGCCATATCTGACACTGTTCTGATCCATTTTTTGCTGTTTTGCACTGCCGCCGCTATTGTAAATATACACTTCATATTCTAATATAGTTTATTCTTTACACTACATATTTCACCTTGTACATACAAAAAAAAGCCATGCAATTTAAAACAAACAAACAAACAAAAAAAGAGGTCAAAATAGAATAGGAATACAGAAAAAAAAAAATCTCAATTGTCTGTCTTGTGCATCTTGTGAGTTGCCAAAAAAAAATTCTTTGAAACTGATCAAACCCATGATGATGTCCTAAAAGCTATTCATTTTTCTGTCACAAGGAAATAAACCAGAAAACATAAAAATTTACAAAACCTGAGGGAAAAAAAAGAGATTCAAGTGTGATTTGATAAGTATAAAAATAAGTGAAATGAGCTGAATAAATGGCATCTAGTCGATTAAAACGTTTAGTGAAAAAACACATCATTATGCGTTAGAGTGCTCATAAACGGTCGCTTCTACTTCTTCAGATTGCATTTCTATAAATGACATGGATTTTGATTAAATACTTTCTCTAACACTATTATTTGGTGGTTGTACATATGAAGGATTTGTGCCCATCTGTGTTCTTATGTCTCCCTCCTCAGCCTTCATGTATCTGAGCAGCAGGACAGAGGAAACAGCAGTGTGCTCATCTGCTCAGACGACGACAGTGCGACGGAGACACTTCCTCCTCGGCCCGTCTCCGTCCTGGAACCCCCGAGTCTCATCCAATCCAGGACAAGCATCGCCTCGTCCATCTGCACGTCTGAGCAACCAGAGTGTGAGGAACCCACTTACCAAAACATAGAGCTCACCTGCAACTCTCAGCAGTGCAATGGTAAAAATAAAATAAAAATAAAAATATATATACACATACTGTTTACACATTACACATTTTCAAGTTTAGTCATGAAGTCTTGGTTTTTACAGATGGATGTTTGACAGATCCTCAGCAGTCCAGTGGAGTCAGAAATGTAGAGGACATACAAGAAGGAGACTATGATGTTCTACCATCAAGAAAAAGTATTATACCTAAAATAAACTACCAGCTTCCTTCATAATATGATGGTTATCAAATGTCCAAACTGGCTCTACAATGTACTGTGTTTCCTCAGATGTATGCAGGATCAACCCTTCAACAGAGATGGATGAGAGTGTGTATGACTTTCCCATTTCATACAGGGCGGCTGCTGACGCTCAGGGTGAGATGATCTCTTCTGTACATGGTTTTTAAACACACTGTTGCCCATAAAGTTGGAATAAAATAGTTTTCCGTTGTCTCATGAAATAGTTGGCAGTGCGACATATCCTTAGCCTCGTAACATAATAGCCCAAGTTATACACTACATAGACAAAAGTACTGGGACCAGCTGAATAAAGCTGTTTTTCTAATGGGTCTGGTATATAAAACAATAATAACAAACGTCATAATATAGTTTTATATTTGGATATATATCATTGCATTAGTTAGTGTTGTTTGCCTCAGAGATAGTTTTTTTTACATAATTTCTCTCAACATCCAAATCTATGACTATGATTTTAAATGTTCTACCTCTAAATTTCAAAAAAATATTTTTCATGCACTGACTGTAAATAATATTTTACTACCACAACTAACCATCTACTTACTTCACATCTCACTTAGGAAGAAAAATCTCCAATTAAGCTTTAAGGAAATGTTGATATTTCTAAACTATACGGACAAATATATTAGGATGCGTCACAGGTACATGTCCTTTAACATGTCCTGTTCATGGCGATTTGAGATCTAAACATCAATATTTATGATTTTTATCACATTTATGACATTTGTTATTAATGTTTTGTATCCCAGACCCCTGTTAACAAAGAAACACCTTTTGTCCATATACTGTATGACTTTATGAGGCTAAGAATATTCTTTATATAAAAGTGTAAGCTGGACTCAGTATGTAATCACTGTACCTGGTCAAAGGTGATTACTGATGAGTATAAATAGGAATAAAAAGATGAATGTGTCCCAAAACCAAATTATTCCAATTTGTAACCGGTTATACCAAAAAGAAACATTTTTTGCGGTTTGTTAAGGTTTCTTTTTAAATTTCAGAACCCACAGACAGCATCTACGATGTACCAAGTACTCTTTTGAGGATGTCAGATGATACTACAGGTAATCGATCCCATTTGATTTAACTGTATTCTGACTCTTATAGTACAGTGTAAGACAGCTATAGTGACTAATTTACATATAATGTATTATGTGATAAAATAATGAGTGCAACATTGTCTGTTCTGTGTTACAAATCAGTTTCTTTTTGCAGAAGAGCATCCAGAGGAGGGAGCCTATTGGAGGATATGAAGTCCAATTAAAAGCAGCAGGAGACTGAAATAATCGGGGGAAAAAAGACTTCCTTCTGCAACTTTCTCCTCTTGGTCCAAGAACCACTATAAAGACAGATGACCTGGTGCGGTTTCACACCACTGTGGAAAAGGAAAGCAAAATGTAGGGGAGCTGCCATGTTGTTTCAGAGACGAGATATGTAGTAGAGGAGTACAGACTTTTAACAGCGATCTGTATTTAAAACCTTTCTATACTATTTTTTAGAAATTAAAAATGCACCACCTAAGTTTTTTTTTTTTTTGAGTCTTTGGACAGAAATCTTACAGAGGAGTATGAATTGGGTTACTGCAATCATGTTCGGAAAGAAACAAATAAAATTTAAGATTACATTTCCTCAAATTTTAATTCAAAGCATGGCATTTTTTAGAATCCAAAACTACCTTTCTGCTTACGGACGGATGGTAGTACTGACTGACTCCTTGACCCACCTTAGTCGATCCGCTCCGGATGCATTGAATTGTTCCTAGAGACTCAAAATGGTGGAATGACTATCATTCTGTCTTCTGGATCCAGCTGTGGCGCTCTGACCAGACTGAACTCGACCAATAGCCATGTACCTCTCTGCTGCAGGTCTCTCTGAATGGTCACATGGATCTGATTGTCATCTTTTTAAACACAGGGACCAGGCGCTGCTCAATGATGGTCAGAAGGATTGTCAGCTCAGAGGATGAGTTAAAGTTTCAGATCAGATGTCAAACTGTATTTTGCCATAATGACAACAATCATTTGCCATTTTGCAGATTTTCGTCCAGGCTAATAGACCTGATCCACAGTCGGAACACATTTAGTTGGTCAGGGTTGTCAAACTCCGGTCTTGGAGGGCCAGGCTGCAGGGGGCTGCTTGACGATGAGCCATGTGGTTGAATCAGGTGTGTTGAAAGAGGGAAATGTCTAAACCATGCAGGACAGTGGCCTTTGAGGACCAGAGTTTGACATCTCTGGTCTAGGTGATGCGTTTCTAGAGTCTTTGAGCACACAAGTCCTGTTCCCTCTCAGACCACTGAACAGGAAGTGGTGCCAGGCACAACAAACCCCACCCCTCACATGTATTGTAGCTTATTTGGGCATCAATCCAGCTGATGTCATTATGTGTATGTGTGTGATGTTGTCAGCATATCTGTTGCCTCTGTAGATGTGCCAAGTTTGAAGTAACTTGAAACAAACTTGGTGTTTTATATAGACATTCAAAATGTTGCCCGTTATAAGTAAACTGGAGGAAAGAAAAGATTTTAAAAATTCATAAAAAATTGAAACTTTGACCTACTTTTTCCAAAATGTAACCACATCTATTCTGGGTCACTTACAATCTTTAAGCCCAATTTGGTATGAATTCAACCAAGAGTTTTGCTGCTAGAGTGTTAACAAACAAAGAAACAAACTAAACCAAAAACAATACCCCTTGCCTCCACTTCGGGGGACGGGATAATTATGAATTTTTAGTCCAATGACCCCAAAAAGTATCACACACTGAAGCTTAAAGGACACCAGTGACTGACTGACAGCATGGTTGTTCTGTTTGATATTGCCTAATATACTATCTGCAGCTTTGTGTCTCAGCTTTAACTCTCAATCTAAATTTATGGGAAAGGCGTCATCTTTAAAAAGTTACACAAGATGCTCAACCACAACAAAGACATTCAACCTTTGTATTTATTTTTCCGCTCAATACAAGGCTGAGAACCACATAGTCATTTATATATAGATAGAACACGCTGTACAGAAATGTCTACAGCTACACGTCGTGGGTCAGACACACCATGGTTCACAAAAGACAAAATTACTCATTTACATTGTCACTTGGTTCACAGTTTAAAAGTTTACACCATCAACACTGATATTGCTGTTTTACACACTTTGGACTGGTTTGACGGGAAATCATATGAGCCTCGTTCTAAAGTCGATATTTTAGTTGATTTGAGAACAGTAAAGGAATGGAAACTAAAAGGCATGCTTACAATAACTGTGAGGTCTTTATTTCTTTCATTTCTATTTATAAGGGTTTTTTTTCTGCAAGCATCAATTTTGCAGAACCTTCAGACTACACAAATAATTCATAAATGTAGTGGCCACTTAATGTTTGTGAATCCTGATTTAGTCTTAAGCTGTTGACAGCCTTTAACATCCTGTTTGTAAACAGAAAAACATTTGCACTTCTCTACAAATGATATCCAAGAATCACAGTATATCTACAACATGTCAGTCCTGGAGCAGAATTAAATGTAACTAATTTACAGATGTACATTTACATAAAATAATACAGTAGTGCAGTTATTGGGCTGAAACACAAGCAAAACAAGGGCAATGTAACAAGCGATGCATAAAAGTGATTTGTGCATTCTGAATTTGTACAATCAAATAAAATACAAAGGAATGATAAAATAATATTTTTTACATCAGATATGCAATAGATAATTCCATTCCAAAGAGCAGAAGCTCTGTTTGAATTAATTGTTATCATTGTCAGTTAGCAATATGATAGTATTCTAATATTTGAATTTCCCCCTTGGGGGATCAATAAAGTATATCTTATCTTTTTTGGTCGGTAGTACAATACAATTATTCATTTACAACACACTCTGACTACACAAGCAACAAATCAAACATTGCAACAGACTAAAATTTGGGAAGGTGCAACTCTATATAATCTAAACTGATTTTTGTTTTTTTTTTTTATGAAGAAAGTGTTTTACATGGAGGCTGCTGCTTTACAATGGGTTTCAATATCATGTTCAGTCAGACATTATTGTCAAGACCAGCGTAGTGATATTACTGATTTAATGAACTGTTGAAGTTATTAAAGATACTTGTGTTTAAGAAAGTCGAGTTCTGAGTTTAAGGTATTAGGGTTTTACAGTACATCTTTGAAATCTCACCACCAGAGGCAGCAGGAAACTTGTGTTTTATAGCCAAGCGTCGGGCAAATTAAAAATATCCTGCTTCTGAAAAATATTTCTGGTGAAATGATGGTGAATATATAATGAACAGTAGTGTTGCAGTTTGTTTAGAGTCATTGTTTATCTGCATTGGGGTTAAACCAGGCCGTCTTGGTATCCAGGCTCCTACCTGGTTGGGATTGGTCATAGACTCAGGCCTGGGCCTGGGCCTGTTCCCTGAGGAACTCCTCCAGGACAGTGATGATGCTGCAGGCTTCAGGCAGGTCACTGTGCTCTGCTCTGGCATTCTGCAGTAACACATCCCCATTTCCACAGCCCTGCAGGAACTGGCAGCAGCGAAACAGGGCGTAGTGACTCATCTCTGCCTGTCGCACGAATCGCTTTAGACTGTTCATGTCCTGGATGGCCTGTGGAGAGTGAGTGGAAGAGGATGAGAGGAGTTAAAATGGAGAAGAAATCTGGATGAAAGACAGGCAGAGGACAGGGCAACCAAGAGGCATATAACAGTTTGTCAAACTTGTGGGAAAAGACAGATTTTAATGACTTACTACTGAAGTAAACAGAAATAATTATTATTTACATTACAAGATTGTTTATCTCTTTGTCCATATGATGCCACGATCGCACAAATATTGCATACATAATGAACTTAAAAATGACCAGCATGCATAATATAATACAATTCATATGACACTCCTGGGACCGCAGTCACCTTGGGACCCGAAAACAGAGTCTAGAGCTCTAAGTAATCTATATGTATATTTTCTTACCTTAAGCTTGAAGTTCTCCAGAATCTGCCTAAGAAGGAATGGATTACACCGCTCTGCAGCATTTAGAAAGGCCTGAATCCAGTCATCGCAGAAACGATTACTTACTGGAAAAGGAGATATCTTTATGAAACAGTACTCTCCTTAACTGTATTAACTGTACAATCAAATGTTTTATTCTCCATTGAGTGTATGTCACAAGGCAGGATTTACCAGGATTAGTGATGGTGGGCGGGCTGGTGGCGCAGTCTATGACCAAATCTGAGTGTGTGTCCTCTGTGATGGCTTTGCACAGAGAAGCTGCTGTAGTGTCTTGTTGGGACAAACCCTGCAAACTGGCAGCTTTGATGAACCTGAACAACATAGCAAACACACACTACTGCTACTGCTATTCTGTTACCACATGGACATCCACTGCTGTAGAGTATAGTCTAACTCACCTAGACACATCAGCTTTTGTTTTTTCATCTGAATTGATGACCTCCACAGGCGTATGACTCAAAGCCTGCAAACACAAAGTTTGCAAACTGAAAGGTAATGTCCTTTGAAAGGTTTAGGTCTTGTGCACAAGTAGAATTTTGACTGATGAATCAATGAATGACAGTATTTTATTCCATTGGATAAATTAACCTTTTAAGGAAATGTAAACACAAGAACACATATATAACAAACTGGAAGAAAACTCCGACTTTCAAATGCCTTTATTCTCACGGCATGGTCATGTGTAGACCTAAAAGGTATTTTAATGCATTTTTATGCATTTTAGGTATTTTAATGCTTAAAGGGAGTACCTTGGAGTTTTCTTCCTGTTTGTTATCTACTTCATGAATCCTTTTTCCAAACAAACTCTTTTTTGGGTCCTTGAAGCATTCCTTCCCATGATTGTTTTTTTTGTTTTTTTTTACAAGAACACGTATATTGTTGTAAGTGGTATATGCAATGACATTTCACTCTAAGGAATATGTATAAAATAAATAAAAGATGAGTTCATCAAATCTTATTAACTGTGCATACACAAACAAAAAAATTGCATTCCTCCATTATATGACTACTGTTACATTATATTTTATTGTGTCGACAGGTCTTTATGTAGAGGAGATATTCAACTCTGCAGGTGAAAAATAACTCACAGCATGTAACAAGAAGCTGATGTTTCCTTGAACCAGCTGCACCACACGATGGATATGCATCACAGACTCCTCATACCAACGACTTAGGTAGGGCCGCACCTCTGTCTCAAGGTTCTGTAGCTGATACACACAGGAACAAATCAGTTTTGTTTGAAAATGTAATAAAAACCCCATTATTACACTCTTATGACATTTTCTAACCTCTGGAGTTTGCAGGCTGCTATGTAGGCCTTGGACATATTTATCAAGCTCTAGACGGAATGTGCATGAGGTCAAGGAATGTTTGATTGCTACTTGCATCAAGTGGAAATCACACCACAAAACAAGACCATTCTGTAATCCAAAGAACGGAGTACACAATTCATCCTAGCAGATCTTACAAATCAGACTGAATTCATGAGAACGCCAAGCAAAAAAATAAAGCTACTTGCAAAGGATATAGATTTAGTCCTTTTTCAGAGCCCCCCATAAAGCAGATGACATATCCATTGCCATCAGCATCAGGCTGTTCAGGAGACCTTTCCTGCTCCAGGAGACAACAGTAGCAGCCAACTGCCTGTTCAGGGATACTGGGAGGAGCAAATGATGTACATGTGTATTAACCAAGTCATTCATGCCTTCAATCGTTTTTTGATGTGAGATATAAAAAAAATACACAGCAGTCATGAAAGTAAAAAGGAAATTCAATAAAAATAATAAAACCTTAAAAATAATTGTAGTCAGTAAAACAAAACAAATGAATGAACTACAATAACACCAATTACTGTGAAAGAAGTAAATATTTCCTTTGCATGAAACAGAAAAATAAACAGTTAAAAATCTTCTTGCAGTTTTGTAAATACCAGCGCAAAGATTTAATTTGCCTCTGAGCCTTTATCTCTGTATATTAATTTTATTGCTGCATAAAAAGGTATTTCTTCATTATGATACTATGAAGTCACAATAAGCCAGCATATGCTACATCAGTCCAAGTGTGAGGTCAAACATTACTTTTGTCACAAACTCTAATTTGATTTTAATGACGGTTGGTATAAATCACTGAAGATGCAACACATTATAAAGGAATATCTATTAAATTTACCTGAGCTCAACCATAGCAATGTTGCCCATCCCTCCAAGCAATGCTCCTTTGCTAAGCCTCCTTGAAATATAGGTCCTCAGCTCGGGTTCAGCCTCCGATGGCAGGCTGCTGTCAACAAGAGTCAAGCTGTGGAGCAGGGCAGAGAGTCAGTACAGAATCAGACACCCAGTGCAGGTGATGAGGAGATTGGAAGCCACTTAAGTCAATGAAGAGGAGATGAAGAAAGCCAATGACCAAATGCCACATCCAACACAACACACAACTGAGTCACAGAGCTTTAACTACACCATACCCCTTGGGTGTCAAAAATGACACAGTCACAGAATATGTATTTAGACCGGTTCAGCTTGGGAGGAAAGGATCAGCCATGTAACTCAGCCACACAGCAATGACAAATCAGAACAAAATCACGAATGAAAAGAGCGCTGTTTCCGTGTTGATTTTCCGGTGGCAGCTTGTGGATACACCAATGCACAACAGTGAAAGCCAAAGAGAAACGACCACTGAAAGCAAGGAGAAGGTAGGTGGATGGCTCCTTTGTTACCTAAAGTCATCATGACTGGTAGTTGAGTCTGCTCTCCTCTGGTTCCATGTCACATTATCCCCAGTAGCCTCAGATCTAAGACAATTGACAGTTTACTCATCACCTGGTTAGTTTTTAATGAATGCATGTGGTTTTACTTGTATGTCACTGTCATCAGGTTCAGGAACAAAGGGTGACATTTATTAAAGTACTTTGGAGTCAAAAATCATATCACTATCATAACAGCAACTGCAAAACAGAAACTCTCACTACACAGCAAGCTGCTGGAGATCAGGACAAAAAACAAAACAAACCAAAAAACAGAGAATGTGTGGTGTCCTTTAGGAAAAGAGTGGTCACTGTCAGCCAAATATAATAAGTCTTAAATAATGAATAAACACATATTGTACCAGTAAGTTTAACTAATTATATTAAAATAAATATTGGATGATAATACAGTACTTTATGGTATGTAACACCTTTGACACTTCTTAGCTTATGCATTTATTCTAGTGCGATGAGTTGCACATCAGCATTGTACACTGGTTATATTACCTTGTGCCTTGATAAAGATAGATGGTGTAGTAACAGTTCAACTGGATTTTCTGACTGTATCCAGCTATATCTTCGCTGTCAAAGTCATCTCTCTCTTCCACGTCAATTGAATCCTGGAAGGACGACGTTTGGGAGGTAAACATGACTCTACTGCTGCACGGCGCAAGCTAACAGCCCAATAACATAGAAGATAACTTCGGACAAATTGTTGCTGCGTTGGTAGATAAGTGTAAGTCACGTTTAAATCTTTAACTGTTGTGCAATTTGTCAAAACGCTCGAGAAACTGCTGCGTCGTTTTCCACGGTAGTCTAGTTTATGTTTGTAAATGTCTTCAGCGCATGCGCGTCCGCTGTGTACACTACACGGTCCGTTTGCAAAAATGTTCGACTATGATTTTAGTTCCTTATGATGGTTCCGGAACCCAATGTTAAAACTGTAAACGTATATAAGCGTTATATAGATGCAAAAAGATTATTTAAAGGTGTTTTTAATTTTGTTTGATGTATTATAAACTATGATGATTATACAGAAGTTGTATTAAAGTCTGGTGAATATGTTATGTGTTTATAAAAAGTTGTACATAAGTTGGTTCTAACATGCTAAAAAACTTCTGTAACATCATCGTATATCAATATTTTCTCCCCCATTTTTTCTTGCATAAATCTCTTAAACCACTTCAGCTCTATTAAACACTTGCAAACACTCAATAATTGTTTGGATTTTAACAGCTTTATATACCAGTTTGAATATATTTGTTATTCACGAAAAACAAATGTATAATAGAAGTGAGTGGGTCATTGCTTGTCTATGTTAGAAAGTAGCAACAAGATTGATTTCATTGCGTTAGTATTTTTATTTAAATGTCAAATTAAAAATTGTGGTTTCAACATAAATCAGTGAGACAAGTTTTGCCATGAGGGTCCTGCACTGAACAAAAACTACTTATGTAATGAAATCAGTGTTATTGCTAATCTTTGACATATCCAAGACTGATATAAAACTACCAATGCCACATCCCTCCACCATATATTATATAGAAAATGTTTCATATTTTGTGTGTGTGTTTTAATTAAACAAGAGCCATCACGTATTCAAAGGGTTAAAATCTGGAAACGTATTGAACATTTGGTAATTTTGAGCAGAGCTGAAGTGCAGAAAGACATTTATAAAACAAAAAAATATTGATATGTGATAAATTTATAGGAGAGGGTGTAAAAAATGTCTGAAGTGTAATAGACCTGTAAGAGTAAAATATATGTCAATAAAGAATCGTTCTTGCATAAATTCATACCATTAACTGTAACACTGATATAATGATCAGCAAATCAAACAAGAAAAAAAAAATAATAAGTGTATAATAATGGCCTGAGGGGTTACAACGGGTTAAATTACAAGTCTACTTTTTATTAAGCAAATGACCTAACAACTATGTCCACCAGGGGGCGCATTAAAGCCGTAACACCCATTGACGTAGACACTAACGCCATCTTCAGTTTCTTCCGCTTCAATTGGGGTGTTAGCTAACTAGCTAGCTGTCTGTTTTTAAAGAACTGGATTAGCTGGCAGTAAACTGACAACAAAAAACCATGGGAAGAAAGAAGAAAAAGCAAATGAAGCCTTGGTGCTGGTATCCTTTTCATGTCTTGTATTTAGTGTTATAACATGTTTTACTCTAGATTATTCCTACGGTAGATAACGTCCTATTTTCCTTCAAGCTAACGGTAAATAAACAGGAGCGTCTAAAAATAACAATTCAATGTCTTGCAGGTTCCCGATATATGCCTTAGCTGGCCTCTCTCTCATATGTGTTGCATGGATAATTCAATAGAAAATGTAAGAAAGATAAGATATGTTGGTCTTTGATACCCTACAATATGTGGTTTAAGTAAACATAGGAAATGTTCAGATTAAGATGGGTTGTATTATTCGGTGGTTACATTTGTATGGATTGAAGTTGTTTCCTTAACCACGAACCCAGGTATTGCAACAGAGATTTTGATGATGAAAAGATTCTTATTCAGCATCAGAAGGCCAAGCATTTTAAATGCCACATCTGTCATAAAAAGTTGTACACTGGACCTGGGCTCGCAATCCACTGCATGCAGGTAAAGAAGTAGGCATGCAAACCACTAATGTAAATAATACAATTACCAAGCGTTTAAATGAGCCGAGTGTTTGACTGTGCTTTCGTTTCAGGTACATAAAGAAACCATCGATGGAGTTCCCAATGCAATACCTGGAAGAACTGATATTGAACTGGAAATATATGGCATGGAGGGTATTCCAGAGAAAGATATGGAAGAGAGAAGAAGAGTGTTAGAGCAAAAAAACCAAGGTATCATCATCAGGATAATCTCATATCTAGTGTCTGTGTTGAACAGTTGTACTAATTCAGCTTTGGATCTCTATTTTCAGAGACTCAGAAGAAAAAGCAGAATCAGGATGACTCGGATGAGTATGACGAGGATGATGAGGCCGGACCCTCCTTCCAGCAGCCTTCTGCAGGCCAAACCCAGCCAGGCTTTATCCCCCCTATGACACAGCCTGGCATGCCTCCTGGCTCTGGTGCTCCAGGATTACCACCAGGGGGCTACTCAGGTGGGATTGAGTGACTTCCTTTAAAATGTATTTAATTAGACTATTAACCTGGGAGAGATAAGGCCATTAATATAGTATCAAATGAAAATGACAGGATTATTGATATCCATTGAAGACACATTTTAGGTCAGTGACATCCAAACATTATTTTTCTTAGGAACATATTTTTAATGTAAAAGACCAGACCATTGCAATCAATTTTTGAGAAGAGCAAATCTATAATAGAAATAAAATAAGTTAAATTCATAAAATAATTTTCAATTCAAAAAATGTTATTGGTCCCCAGGAGGTAATTTAAATGCATGTATGAGCAGCATGATTTGCACAACACTTTTACACAGCCAAAAAAACTTTAAAAAAAAATTAAGTAAAAAGAAAAATATATATAAATAAAGCCTTTTTTTTAATGAACTGTCCACAGAGGATGTAAACATGTGACCTTATGGGTATGGTGAATAAAGTGCAGACAGGATATGACAACTTGTGGATTAGAGGGAATTTTATATTTACTGTTGAATTTAATAATAACAATGGATAGAGTTCTATACAATTTTTGTATCACCTATTAATGTTATGTTAAATAGGTGAACCAGTCATTTTAATGAAATGTACATGTTTGACGCATCACAACTTCAGTTCACAGAAAACACAATTGCCTGCCATACAATTCAAACATTTCAGAACAATATACATGTTCAGTGGTATCAGAAATATGTACTAAGTTAATGCTGCTTATAGTTTTCTCAAAATACTTTAATTGCAACTTTATGAGACAACCCCATTAAAATGTCCCACCCTACTTGTGGGTCATAGTCCAGGCTTTTGGAAATGGATGGTTTAAAGTGTATAAACTAATAACTTATGTGTGACACATTGAAGTTTATAAAAATTCATTTGTGTTTTAGGAATTCCTCCGATGATGCCAGGTGTGCCGCCCATGATTCCAGGAATGCCTCCTGTAATCCCAGGAATGCCTCCAGGGTAAGTGCCTTTCTGTCCTCCTTATTCTTGCCTGTCGTGTCTGTTTGTTTTTTCATCAATACCATATTCACTATATATTTTATTCTAAACACAAATATTAATCTTGATGTATTTAGGATGATACCAATGGGTGGGATGATGCCTCCAGGGGCAGGGATTCCTCCAATGATTCCAGGTATGCCACCAGGTAATGTCCTGTTAGTAGATGGAGCTAGAAACTTCTCACTTAATTTATTTTCAAGTCATTACCTCTGGATTATTTTCTCCAGACTCCAGATTTCTGAGATTTGATCCAGAATGATGTTGTGATGTTAATGAATTTGTTGTGTTGTTTTTAGGTATGCCCCCTGCAGTGGGCCACCGTCCAGGCATGGCACACATGGCTCAGGTGCCTCCTGCTGTAAATGTGCTGACTAGACCCGCTGTTTCTGCTGCCACTGCCCCTTCAGCCCAGCCTGATGTCACAAAGCCTCTTTTCCCCAGTGCTGGACAGGTAACAACTACCTCCCTCTCCCTCCATCCCTCTCCTCCTGCATTCTGAAAGGGCTGAACCAAGCCTCCGTCTCCTCTTGAATAAGGGCCGCTCCCTGTGCCGTCAAACAGAAATTCTTTGAACTGAAGGATTATTTTATTTATGTTTGCTATCTTTACTCTTTTCCTGTGCTACAGATGGGCAGTCGGGTTGCAAGTACAAGTGCAGGCTCGTCAAGTGCAGACTCTCAGTCCAACTCCCCTAACGCTCTGTTTCCTATCACTACACAAGTACGCAGCTGTCTGTCTGCACCAGTCTGATAACCTACAGTTTTTCAATTGGCATGCACACAAGTGTATCTAGTTTGCTTGTGGTGTATTTGAGCATATTGCCCAAATTCATTTGATTTTATTTGCCAAAGGATTTAGAAACCACATCAAATGGTTTGTAATGTCCAGCAATATACTTTTCTTTGCTTTTCTTTTCATTTAAATCAGCAACATTAGAAGTCTGCTTAAAAACTGCCTTCATCACTTCAGCAAAATCAAAAAGTAAAACATGCAGGTTTCTTTCTTTTTGTCTTAAGTGCTGTAGGATAAGCAGCATGCTCTGTTCGATTTGTTATGTTGGAGGTTTAAAGAATTAGAATTCATTTAGTCATACTTTAAAGGTTACTCTATTATGTGTGTAAGAACAATAGTAAAGTGAAATAGTGACTAATAACACCACTTGTTTAATAGACATATCATCTTTTGTGGTTGATGATTGCTAGGAGTTAAACATAAAATCATTGTAATGTGGATCTAAATGCAACAAGGACGTTCCATCAAAACATTCCTTCCAACCTGTGCAGTCTGCTGTGTTCATCTCTTTCATCAATGATATACAACTTCATTTTGCTTTTATCCTTTGGTCTTTTAAATAATATGAAATTGTTTAGCCAACAAACCCAATGCAGTGGGAGTACAGATTGGCATGGCACAGTTCATTCTTGTGGCATTTAAAAAGTAATTTTCTGTAGTTTGTGTCCCGGGTTTAACTGAAATTAAAATGAAGAGGGGTATTGGTTACAGGCATTAACGTCTATAAAACATCTGACAGAGCGTTGAATCATGGGAGTAATCTTAAGGAATGACTAAAATGTACTGTGTGAAACTGATGTCTTACTGCTGAGCGTCTCTAATGTGTTTTCTTCTCCCTTCCCCTCAGAGTCAACAGACAGTGTTAGGGTCCTCCCACCCTCCCCCCTCTACCTCATCAGACCCCTCAAAGCCCACGTTCCCAGCTTACACTCAGGCCAGTGCAGCTGTGTCCAGCCCCAATGGTGGCAGCAGCACAGTTTCCAAACCTCCCTCTACCGTGACCAGTAAGCCTGCCACTCTTACCACATCCAGTGCAACCAGTAAGTTGATCCACCCTGATGAGGATATCTCACTGGTAAGTAGTCCAGCTCAAACCATTTGTCTCTATTTACTTTTCTTTTTTTTTTACAGTAAGTAGTTACACTTATTTGATGAAAACCAGCCTGTTAAAGAAAGTAATCATTAAATTTTCTGACAGCAGCATTTAAACATATGACTTTTTCCTTGACTTTTGTTGTAGTTGAGCTTCATAAATTCATGTCCACCTCTGCTTCTTGTTTTCTCTGTCCTGTAGGAGGAATTGCGAGCTCAGTTGCCCAGATACCAGTGCAGTATAGCTCACCAAGGCCAGGCCACTGCTTCTGGCTCATCAGTGGGATCCCTGGGAGGCATGATGGGAGCTCAGCAACCTGGCATGAGGCATCCCATACCTGGTATACACCATGTGATCAAAAATGTTAATTGGAATAAATGTAGGCTGTCAGTTCAGGTCAAACTCATCACTGTTCTTTAACCGAACCTTTAATAATAAGGCTGTGGTAGATAAAGATACAGATATTCAGCATGTTTTTAGATAAATACCCAATATCTTCCACTTGAAATTACAAGTTGCACTGGGTTTTTTCACTCAGCTGCTTGTACAAAGGATATGACGTGAATGCAGTATCAGCCTGATTTCTGCCTCCTTGTGCTGTTATTTAAACACAAATGCTTATGCAAACTACTATTTCTGATGTTTTTAAATAAGAGAAAATGATTTCAAAGTGCACACATCACCAACCTCTGGCATGAAAGACCCACAGGAAACAAAAGTAAGACCAATTCACTACTACAAGGAAACTATGGTAACAGCATTTGTATAAGGGTGGTTCTGTCCCTGGATATTTTTTGTGTCTTTTTTTGATCCTTGAGAATGAAAAGCAGACTAATAGATATGTAAATGTAAAATCACATAATTGTAGGCAAACACAAATGAAGTAAAATTCAAATACAGTAGTTTAATAGTGCGCTTTTGGTTCTCCTGTCAAATGTACATTTCTGTACAAATCAAGTCATCAAAACTGTCGTCATCAAAGTTATTTTTCTGTATTTGGAGAAATAAGAATAACCACCTCAAACTTAAATGTTAAAGTGCCATTTACTAAAACCCACCAAGTCCATTGAGTTACTTATCCGCGTTGAAGGAAATCATTTCGGAGATACACTCACATTAATGATGATTATTAAAAAATGTTGCACAGAAGTGCTAGCTGACAAAAGAGTGAGGAAATATAGAAAGATCAAATCTTTTTGTACTTCATAGAAACAAGGTGTTAACATCCCATAATCATCCTTCGTGTTATTTCCAGCTGTAGGGCATCTTGAGCACATGACGGCACGAGTAATTAAAGAACTTTGCTGCAGATAAGCTATGTGATTCAGAAAATTAAGGTTGCCATATTTCTGAGACCTAAATGTTCAATCCCACAATCCCAGTTGGTCACTCAAGTATCAGCATGTAATTGTTTTTCTACAGTAAAACCCATATGGTTCTTGTTATGGGTTTTTGTTTTAAAAGCCAACAAACCTGTGTCCCTGCAGGCCAGTATGGCGGCCCACCCCATGGGATGCCAGGCTACATGCCAGGAGGTCTGCCCTCATTTGGACAGGCCCCTCCTGTGGTTCCCCCGGGGTACCAAGGAGCCCCCCCACGACCATCCATGGGTATGAGACCCCCAGTCATGTCTCCTGGAGGCCGCTACTGAAGCCTGCTCTCCTCTCTTCTATAGGTTTGGACACTCAACCCTTTTCTAATGTCCTCAGCTTCTAGTAGACAAACCAGTGTTGGTATTTTAGTACCACGACGTACTGTTTATTCTACTACTGCTATGAGGAAGAGACACTGAATAAGCAGCAAAAAAAGAGCTATAAATACATCACAGAGCGCATGGGAAATATTTACACTGTACCTAACCAAGACTATGAACTGTTGTTTCCAACCATCTCTGTTCTGTGGCTTTTTTCCTTCTCATGTTTCATTTAGGTGTATAGAAGTGTAGTAGATATGGTTCGTAGTGTTGTGAAGGCGCTGGAGTTACATGGGCAGTACCCACCCTGTACCAAGGCAAGTTTTATGTAAATACATTTCTGTTCTGAGCTAAACAGTGAGGCCTTCACAGCACGCAGGTGCTGTTGGACTTTGTGTCCCCAACTTTGTTTGGTGAGGGCTTCAACTACCTGTTTATATGTTCATTGTGTCTCATAGTCATACTTTATTCATCTAAATAGGAAGATACCCCCTTAAAGGTAATTAGATGGAGTAAAGTGGTTATTACATGAAATGATATGTACTGCTGTAACACTGTACTGTAATAAAATTTGGCAAAAATTTAAGACTCTTCTTTGCGGGACGTGAATGGGGAAAAAGACGTCACAGCAGGTTTGTACTTTTGTGTGTCTTCAAGATGAACAATTAAAACAAATGTGAGCTGAAATGTGAACGTCTACCTTAAAGTGTTTGTTGAGTTAAAAAGACAGATAAATGTTGGATATGCTTAAGGTAATGTTTTCTTTTTACGACTGTATAAGAAGTGTATTGTTTTATCATACTGATGCTCTGTACATGGCACTGGTAGACTGGACTTTGACACACTGAGTGCATTGTACAGCTGCATATCTGGGTTGCTAGTGGCCATAGTGCTAAAACCCAAATTTCTCTTCTCCCTGTAGCAATGCCATGGGGGACTGGCTGAGGCCCTGTCTCAGTGTAGCCCTGTTTCAGCCTGAGGCAAGTCTCACCATTTTTTGTCTTCTCATTCATTACCAGGGGCCCTCACAGCTTCAACGCTGTTGGATCTCAAAGTCCCCAAACTTGCAGCAAGTTTGGTGAAGGCCCTTGTTTGTGTTGTTGCATTTAGGAACCATTTTCTTCAGGCATGTTGGCTCATGTAAATGATATTCTGCTCTTCTATGCCATTCAACTTGTTTTTCCATTGACCGGTGAGAACTTCAGGAAGCTCTGTTTTGATGTAATAGCTCTATACTTAAGTATTAGAGCTATTAATTAAAAGTTACTCTCGTTGAAGCTTTGGATGTTAACCAGTCCACAGTGATTCATTGTTCAGATATTGATGGTTGGTCAAAAGTCAAATCAGCTGTTTGATGCCCACATAAATACCATCAGCAGTCTGTCAGCTATATATGTATACGTTCACTTTTTGCTGGTAAGAGGTATTTGAGATTACAAAATGGTTTTTCCATTTAATCCTGTTTGTTTCATTCAGCTTTCCTCACTTGAGCATTTGCATTTAACTACTTACATGAAGGAGAATCTACCAGTCACAGGTTAGTTAAAACTGTAAGTACCACTGCTATGATTTCCTTCAACTTTATTTTGTTTCCACAAATAGTGTCATCTTTATTTCTAACGTGGGGTATTTTTTTTTTAAAAGAAATTAATGAACCCACAACAAAAGTTTGTTTCGGGGCCAAAATGTCCTCGTACATTTTGGGCTTGAATATTTTGGTTTTAATTAATGCCATCAGCAACTTAACATAGTGATTGTAATAAATAACTTATGTGAAAGTCAACAACTGAACTCTACACGAGTAAATACATCTTTGGTAAGTATGGGTTCACTTACACCTTGGTCAAATACGTTAAACCAGCTCATCTTGAAGAATGCATAATGACTTTGTAGTGTAAAATGACAAATTGAATTTAAAATGTTATTTAAGTTACAAAAAAGAAATAGAAAATAGCTTCCGACATTTTCTTTTAAGAGTTTAATGGGATTGGGGTGTCTTGGATGTGTTGGAGGATTTAAGTGGTTGGATGTTACATCAGATTACATAAAAGCATCACAGGTCAGTCTTGAATATTTTACTCAAATCACTCTTTAGGGATTTGTTGGATTGTTTTACAGGTTTCTGTGTATTTACTGTTTTTATCTGAATAAAACCTGTTCATAAACCTTGAAATGTCTCTGTCATGTTTCCCATTGTTTTCCCATTTTTAAATGTAGTATTCCACTCAGCTAGTCTTTCAGAGACTGTCAGCAGAAAGTAATATTTACCCTTTGGTTGAAATAAATCTGTAATGGCTGTGTACAAACTGACATGAAGCATTTACATGGATTTGCTTCTGTGACTTTCATTCTGCATCTGGTAATGAGTAACCTATAAATGATGAACTCCAAATTTTTCTCAATATTTTAATACAAACCAGTAAAATCTGTTCTGTCTAAAAGTATACAAAACTAGGCTAGGGGTATATCCCCAAATGTCCCCAATCCTTAACGATGTCATTTGCACTTGATTAGAAGTCAATCAGGCAAATAGTTCCAGAGATATGAACAAAAGAGTGTTTAGTGACGTCAAAATTTTGAGCGGCCCCTTGTGGGCTATCTAGAAATGGTAAATTGACCAAAATTGAATCAGTTCTTCCTCTCCGTGATATTCATTGATATGGAAAATATGGAATTTCTAAACCGAATATCTTTCAAGCTATCACGTTAACATGAAGGATATCCGGCGGGGACGGGGGTGGCGGTCGGACTAAAAACATAACTTCATAATTAGACACTGACAGTTGACAGGTGTGAGCAGTGCTGTCCATGGTGCTGAAAGGGTTACTGTTAGTCACATTTTATGACTTTCTAAACAATGGTGTTTTCCCACAATTTACAATTTATATATATATATATATATATATATATTTTTTTTTTTTTTTTTTTTTTTTTTCCTCGTTATTGGCATGTTTATGGAAGAAATATGGTAATTCTTGCAGTTGTAGATTTTCCTTGCAGAATAATTTACTCATCAGCGCAACATTTTTATACCGTTAATAAAAGGGCATCAGATTAAATATGAGCTATAATTATCAAACCGCTTTCAGAGACACCCATCTGTATGAAGGAGTGAGCAGAGGAAAGGCAAACAGGACAGAGCTTCCTTCCTCTTGTTCTTATCTTCCCTCTGGTCTCCTCTCTTTCGTCTCATCCTCTCCCCTCTCTTCAACTCCATCTCTCCCTGTCTCCCTCTTATGTCGCTGCATCAGACATCATGAAAGATTCACAGCTCTGCTTTTAACAGATCTTGCCAACCAACCTCTCCTCCAGACCCCCCCCCCTCCTCCCACCACCACCACTACCTTCCTTCATACACACACATTCACAACATTGTGCTCAAAGATCTGAGGCCTGGCTAGAAAAAAAAAAAAAAACAATAGATGGAACCAGGAATAAGACAGACAACAGGGGAAAAGGAGGGATGTCAAAGGTATAGAAGTGTGTGTTTGTGTGTGTTCGGCGTTCCAGTCGGTGGCATTTGCTGTGAACGCCTGAGTGGGCATGTGATGTGTGGCAGATGATGGACAGTATCAATTTCCTCTTGTATATGTAAACGGTTCTATGCACAAGGATATATGCCGATTAAACAGTAAAACATTTATGCTGTTATCTAGCACTGGGCAATACGGTTGAAATATTCTTCTTTCAGGGTGGATGTATTTTATTATTTATTAAACAAGTAAGTTTTTCCTCATATAGAAGCTATTAGAAGTTAATTAAATGTTGGATCTCCTTACACTGGAAAAAATCCAAATCTTACCAAGTGTATTTTTCTCATTTCTAGTCCAAATATCTCATCACACTTAAAATATAACTAACATAAGTAACTTTTCAGTGAGATATAAGAATTTATTTTTAGACCACAGATCTGGAAAATCTTATTTCAAGAAATCTTACCAACATAATTTTCACTTGTTCCACTGGCAGTTTTTTTTTTTTGCTTAATTCAAGCATAAAAATCTTTCAATGGAAGAAGTAAAAAGTATAAAAAGGCCTGGAAAAGCATCTCCACAGTGTCAAGTGATATCCATGGGTTCACTGAAGGTTTTCCTCTAAGTATTAAACAAAATCCTCCTATTGAGGACAATCATGGTTTGTCCTCATACTTTGGGCGTCTCAAAGTAGAGCTACGGAGTTGAAAATGGTTGTAATTCCTATATTTTTCAGCCATATTTTCATTAAATCACTGTCCAAATACTTCAGTCTTAATTCTTAATTTGGCTTATGATTGATTTTTCAGAGGGATCAGACAGACTGTGACAAAAAAAAAAAGAATAAATAAAAATAGTGGTGCTTTCTAAATGTTCCGACTCAGCTAACACTGTTTTCAATTGGCCTGTGTATCAGTATAATTACAGGGAATGTGGCACCTGCCAATGGGGTTGTAGCATTAATGTCATTAACACAGGTCGCACGATTAGTGAGTTATTTTAATCTGCTTAGTGATATTTTACCATCTGCCAGCATTAAAGTGTTCAGTTTCAGCCTAATCTAACTTGCAGAGTTTGAGTAATGTGTTGTTCTCTCTCTGTTGAAAACATAAACGATGAAGAATTATTGTAAATCTGTCAGCTGCAAATCCAGCCTCCGAACTGAGACGTGCACAGTCTGATTTAGATGCAGATGCATTGGAGTTATGCTAGTGTGAAAATGTTATTGATTCATGATTAAACTCCAAAGCGGCAAAATAGACTGCTGCAATCGAGGTAATTAATGGAAACACTGTAGCTGTAAGTATACAAAAATGTGGATGTGTCTGTTCGCTTCATTGAAAGACTGTAAAGATTTCAGACTAATATGATGCAAAAATGTAGGATTTTGAGACAAATACATCAACAAAAAGTCATGACACAGACTAAGCCTCCAGAGACAAGAGAAAACTAATGGAAAAGTTATGGTTTATTTGCAACTTTTCTGTATTTTATAAGACGTGAGCATATGTTCAAATGGTCGATTGTGATTTTACCTCAAAACGTCATCATATGACCTTTTGACCTCAGGGGAAACATCATCTTGGCAAAGTCCAGATCATTTCATGTGCACTTTTGCACAATCCCAATTCACCCCTTACTAGAGGTGTGTTTTGGCAAAAATCTGGTAATATGATACAAATCACAATATTAGGATCACGATACAATATATCACAATATATCATGATACTACTAACAAAGCAATTCTTTAATTTGCAATTAATTAATTTTTTTTAACGATCTATGCGCTTCTGTATTGAAGAGCGAGTAAGTGCATTCGACGCTCGACTTGTTTGGGCTGCAGGAAGCCGGGGCTGTAAACAAACTGGGAAGTGGCTACTTGAATAA
>JAPTYQ010000029.1:14050352-14085307 GCA_029814465.1 Ostorhinchus cyanosoma
AAGGGTAGTAGTGGCAGTTTTAGGATGGGGTAGGGGAGGGGGGGGTTCAGCAAGAGTTTTTGCAGTTCAATCATTCCTCATAGTCTCCTCTCATTCCGTGAGAGGTCGTGGTACGATGCATGGACGGTAGAGTCTGTGGCTTATATTGCACGTCACTTGAAATTTTGCGGGTGGAGTTGGGGGGAAGTTAGGGGTATAAGGATAGGGATAGGGAGGGGAGGGGTGGGGTCATTCACTACAGATTGTTGGGAAACATTTACAACTTGAGGTTTTCCACAACATCAGTGAGAGGGTCAGAGACTGAGACCAAACTGCAGCTTTCCTGCAGATGAGCTGAGGTGCATTAAAGTGTTTGTCTTTACAGTTCCATAGTAATAGCAGTGGTTCATTTAGTTGTCCATCATATCCACAACCGGATATGCGATGACCCCAACCCCCCCCCACCATGTAAGATTGACAGACACATTTGAATAATATCATTTCTTAGCTTTGTTTGCAATGCTTCAAAAAGAAAAATAAATGGCTTGAACAAGGCGAACAGAGTTGCATCATTCCCTTTGAGCATTATGTGGGGAACTCAATCTGCTTGCAAAATGCACTGAAGTTGGGAGCTGTGGTTGCTTAGGTTAAGCCGCAGCAGCATTTACTCTCCACTCAGGTTTCACTGGCTCAGAAATAAGGGTGTGCAAGTGTCTGTATGCTTTCTTCACCAAGTACAGAGTGAGTGAGGATAGCAGGGCAGGAAAGAGGTTAAGGCTAATATTAGTGCTGAGAGAAACAAATGTTGAGTCTGGACCAGCTGAAAGTTTTTTTTACAACCACTCTGATTGAAGGGTTTTACTTTGGGAATGATGCCTTTTCATGGATCTCTGAGGTGCAGTATGATTGCCTCAAAAGGCAGAGGGATTACGCAAGTTTTAAAGATGGCAGCTCGTCACTGTGTCAGTTTGACTAAAGTACATGTTTCACACTGCGAGTTCGCAAAAGTTCATTTCTGTAAAAAGTTCTCTTTCTTTGTTGAATGAAAGACTTCCTCCTGTGTCTCCAAAAGTAAAAACTGAACACTGTGACTACAAATCTCTCGCTGAGATTCACAAATTAAAAAAAAAAACTGCAACTGAGATGTCATCAAAAACAAAAAGGAGTAGAGGAGGTTGACGAGGGTGAGCAGCTAGGAAGTAGTCTCGTCCTCTTCTCGTCTCTCCTGTTACCGTCACACCCACACTGATTATCTCCACATTGATTTGCAAGGTTTTTGCTCCTGTTGGTGTTTGTTCAGCCAGGCCTTTCCTGGCCTACATGGACTCCCCACTCAGCAGGTCACCAGGAAGCAGCGTATTGATTGGGGTGGGGCTCCCCATGACCCGTCCTTCCTCTCCACTCGGGGGTCCCCACAGGCTGGAATACTGCTGCACGCCGCCCCACAGCAGCTCTCCGCCTGTCTTCGCTCCACCTGCTCCCAGGCCGCTGCTACTGCTGCTGCCGCTGCTGTTGTTGTTATTCCAGTGGGGTGAGTGACCAATGGGATGAGATGCTCCGGACGCGGTCCCGCCCATTCTCGTTTGATTGGTGCCTGGAGTCGCCTGCCAGCTGGTTGTTCCACCCAGTGACTGGCCCTGTGCAAAGAATCGATTCACCTCCTCTTCCCCGGCGAACTCTGCCAGAATGGTGGTGTTCCCGAGCACACACCTGGATGGAGACAGAATAAAACACATAAAATTGAGGATTCAACTCTTTAAAAATCACCCCAAAACAAAATTAACCAAACAAACAAGTGGACTCATTAGGAGTCGTACATGTGCAGGGACTTCTGAGCTTTGGCAGCTTCGTCCTTGGAGCTGTAGCGCACCACAGCGTTGCCCTGCGTCAGGTTGAGGTGGAATGTGATGAGTGGGCCATGCTGCATGCACAGTGTACGCAGAGTCGAACCATCAATCTGAGACACAAACAAGACCACAGAGTGAGTCCATTAGATATTCACAGTAGTCAAAAGAAACAAAAGTTAAGAGAGAAGCTGGATCAGACTTTACCTGTGGAGTAAGATTCCTAAGAACCAGCCAGCTACTCGTCCTGGTGGAGCTGTCAGTACTCCATGTGGTACCTGCTGAGTACGGCACATGCACAAACATTATGTCTTCATACCAACACACCTCATTTATCTCAAAGCCTTAATCAAAACTGAAAGCGTGGTGTCAGTTACTTCTGCGAGAAAAGGAAAAACCGCCCAATGTCAGTTACTATTTTTTCAACCACAAGATCTTACGGTGTTGTCGATCCATCACCTCAGACTACAAAGCTCACAGTGCACACCTACATAGCTTAAATTCGAGCATGTGAAATAACTGATATGCACTTAGATGATGATTTTGGATTTACATGGCTTGAGAAGTACGTAAAGTTTTATATTGAAGAATTTACCAATTTTAACTTTGTTTCAGTTTTTCAGTCTTTTTTTTTTAAAGGAAAGTCTCAATTCAGTGATTTTTAAATGGATTTTTCTCTACATTTACCTTTTATATACTCATCATAGATAAATGCTCAGAGTTACAGAGATACATATTGTCGAAAGACATTTTAAATCTTATACGCCAATGAAATATCAATAGAGGAAAACAAAGCTGGTTCTTCCTGCAAATCTGTTTTGATCCAGTTTTGTGTTGTAATGATCACTGTCATTTTTAATTTATTTTTAACGTTTGTGAAAATAAATATATTTTATTAGTATTTTTATTTCAGGCATCAAAAATATTGTCATTACTAGCTCTTGAGTAATTTATTAAGGTCTGAAGGACAATACAATCAAGAATATTTGAATTCAACTAGATTTAAATGCACTGCAATGAACTGGTGACATGTCCAGGGTGAACCCTGCGCCTTTACCCAAAATGTAGCTGGGATAGGCTCCAGCAGCCCTGTGACCCTCTCCAGGATAAAGTGATTCAGAAGAAGAATGAATAAACTTATATGTGCTCATTGAACTACAAAACTTGAATATAGTATCAAAAAGCCAGTGGGAAAACTACCTGTGGTGTAAGAGCTGCTCCAACCTTGAGCCAGGCCCAGGGAGGTGCCCCCCCAGGTTGAGGAAGGCTTGCTGTTGGTCAGACCAGGTGGGGGGCGGGAAGGGGCTGTGGTGCTGCTCCTGGGCCCCTGGGGGACCTTCCACAGCTCATGTGACAGAGAGGCCTGGCTGTGGGAAATGGGGCCAGGAGACCAAGTAGATTTCATCTCGGACAGTTTACCTGGAGGGAACAAGAGGAAGGAAAAGGTTTTAGCTGTAGAACCATGAGCGTAAAAGATACCTGGTCCTGCCAGAGGGAGCCCCACAGATCAAAATAAATGAAAGAATAGACTTTTCTGTGTCACTAACAAACATCTTTGCTGCACTGAATGTTGCATTACCCTGACCCAAGGAAACATTTCACGTTTAATACATATATGACTCTCTCTACCATCCATGCACAGGTGTTGTGGCATCAGGTGACACAATCCCCTCCCCAAAAAATTTGCAAGCATGTGTGGTATGTGAGGAAAAAAAACAATAATATACTTCATTCAAACAAATCAGTAGGTTAGTTTGGTGGGTGTTCAATCTACACCCAAAAGTCACAGAAAAACAACAACAAACCCTCCTCTGTTTCCCACTTCCCATGCCACACACAGGGAGGAGAGAGAAACACAACTACCACAGGGGAAATATGCATGAGAGGCAAACTTGACAGGGAGAGAGCTCAAATGAAGGTCATATTGAATCAGGCGCAGTGACTTGAATGGAGATGCAGTTGCCCAGTTAATGGTTGAGGCTCTGGGGTGTAGTAACAGGAAGGAAAGTGTAATGTCCATTTTCAGTGAAGTGTCCACTGTAGTGTGGGAGGGGAGGGGAGGGTTATACATAAACTGTGTACCTGCATCGTCCGTCTCCGGGGACGACAGACTGAACGAGCTAGTGTAGGCACTGACTGGCCAATCAGTGGAGGGAGGCAGAGCCTGAGATGAGGTGGGAGAGGAGCCTAAGCCGATGCCAGCAAAACAAAAACAAAAACAAAAATAGACAGAAAAATAATAAGGAAAAATAGCAGAGAGAGAAAATGGAGTAAAGGAAAAATGCACTACAAGTGACAAAGGTGAGATCATTAAGAAGAGAAGAATAACAGGTAGAGTATAAACTGTGGTAATGACAATGATTATGCAAAAGCAGTTAAAAGTAGAAAAATGAAGAAGAAAAGAATAAGAAGCAGGCTCTTTCTGATGGCAGCAGCTGTTTGACTCAGACTATTTTAGTGCAAAACGCAGTGACAAAGCTAAAACTATGAACTTTCAAGAGAAAAACGTGTCCAAACTTTCTGCTTTTATTTGCTGTATTTTGCTAATTCTGTGCAAGGCAGGCTGACTCAGAGGCCTGGACCACCCCTGTCCCTGTGTTCTCACCTCCACTCCTGTCCCGGAGCAGGTAGCGGTTGACATCCTGGATATTGGTATTGATAGTGGGCCCACTGGGGACACTGCCAGGGGTCACATTAGGGTCAGTCTCAGGGTCAATGTTCTGAAGGCCTTTCCAGGGCACACCAGGGCAAAACTCTGAAAACCAAATTCAGAAGTTTTCACATTTTTACTATAAGAATATTATATAAGAAATACAATAACTGAAGAATGGAACTATAACAAAGATTAAAAACTACCACAAACAATATAAATTCTGACAGTAGCGAAACATCTGCAAAACATAGCATGCATTTTTTTCACGCTCTTTATTGTTTGTTTGACACAGATAAACTGGAAATAAGGGAAGAGGAGATTCAGTAATGTCTCCTTTCTTTCCTGGCTGTTAAGATCTACACTCTGGTATTGTGTGAACAAAACTATTGATTAGAGCTGAAGCTCATAAACACCACAGACATTAGGCCAGGATTGTACAGTTTCACATAGAACCCAGAGATTAGTGTGTCTTTTCTCCACAGTGAAAGGTGTGACAGGGAATATTAGAGGGGAGTATATTAAGTGGTCCTGACCTGGTGGCCAGTTGATATTGGTCCCATTGGCCATCTTGTCACTGCTGCTCTTGCCCTGGCCCCAGCTGTCTGGGGGGACCAGAGGGCTGGTGGGAGACTCTGAGCTGGACATCAGGTTATAGGGGCTGTAAGAGTCCTCCAGCTGAGGGGGTTTACCAGGGGGGCCCAGGTTGGCACCTAATGGAAGAGAAGTAAAACAACATATGTTCAGTGAAGTTTAGAGGTTAAAAATATGATGTGTAAAACAAATAGGATTTAGAGCTTTTGTTCCAATAAGGTAAACAAATGGCTATATATATATCTTTGCTTTTCTTGTTCACACCACTTTTTTTTTTTAATCTAAAAGCACTTAAATTCTGGAATGAAAATGTCATTGTGAGTCCAGCAATTTGAGAGATTCCAGTCTGGCTCTGCTACACTAACACAGGTAGGATGAGCAATAGTGTCACGAATGAAGTACGTCTGAAACCTTCCACTATTCACTCAGCTAAAATGTTACAATAGGAAAAGAAATAAAAAATTAATTTGCTTTCAGAATCATATCAGTGTTACTTTAGAGTTAGATTTCAGTCTTATTAACTATTCATGTTTACAGTATATAAACTTTGGATTTAATATGCAACATTCACCTATAATTAGTCCTGAATATCTTTCTTTCTCACCATGTTTGCCCAGGTTGGGCTCTAAAGGAGAGGAGCTTCCAGAGAGGCTTTCGATGGAGTTGGGGTGCGTCCACTGTGATAGGCGCGATTGAGGTTGGGGGGGTTCCTTCATAGACAGACTTCCCACCTCCATGCAGTTTACATTCATGTTTGAATTCAGTCCAGCTGAACAAAGAGATAGAGCAGAAAGATGTCACTACACAGGCCCACAGAGACTGGCACATGTAATTCAAGAGATGAATAGTTAATGTTGCTCACAGAGAGAGTAGGGGCTGTAGGTGTTGGGAGATGACTGCGGCTCTTTGGTCTGCAGGTCAGGGAGGCCTGGAGCCTGGGGGTGACCTGGAAATGAATCCAGGGTGGATTTGGCCCCACCAGGATGCAGGCCAGAGTGGGAGGGGGGTGGCTGCTGTTGCTGCTGCTGCTTCATCAGCAGAGCCTGGGCCAGCTGACGCTGGTGCTGTTGGATCTGTTGCTGCATGTTATTGATTGTACGGGCAACCTGGAAAGACACCACAAAGTAAGCATTTTCAAGATTTATACTATGGAGATGTTACATTTAACAACTGAAATAAATAATAAACCATTTTAACACTTTATTTCCAACATTCAGATTCATATGATTATATAATTTCAACTAAAAAAACATATTTGTTAGTGATCACAGTTGAGTGTGAAGAAAATGGGAAAATGAGAAACTGAGTAAACTTACTTGCTGCTCTTGTTGTCTAATGGGGCCAGAAACATTGCGCTGCGCCTGCAACATCTGCTGCTGAATTTGTAAACGCTGGTATGCCTGTGTGTTAGGTACAGACATGGGTTCAGAGTCAGTGTGTCTGTAGATATGGTGTTAATGTATACGTGCCAAAAATAATACAATGGGTTTCATAAATGTATTTAAAGACTTGAGAAGAACACAGTATTGATGAAACTACAAAAATCCACAATACTTTTTGTGTATATTTTACATGACACAAAAACTCACCAGTTGCAGCTGGTAAAGTTGATTCAGAAGGGTCATATGTTGAGGGTTTATTGGTGAGGTTAAAAGTGCAGGATTCAGACCAATGTTTTTTGCTGCAAACTGTAAGAGCTGTGCTTGAACCTGTGGATCAAGTTTCAGTACATTAAAAAATTTTTTTTTACTTAAAACGTACAAGAGTGTGTATGTGTACCTGGCCTATGTTTACAATGTGCATGTAAAAATCAAAAGTTCTCTACTAAATGTTTTCCTCAGTGACCAAATAAAAAGCATCTTTTCCAAGTCTAAATAGTTCCAAGTATGCACCATCGAAGAAACAAATGTGCTGTTTAACACTGGAATCTAAATATGAAACATTAACAATTACATATAATTAATCTTTACCTTCTCATTTCTTACTCATTTCTAAATTTGTGTCCATGTGCATACCTGAGGGGAGAGAAACGGAGGCACTTGAGCACGTAGACTAGGCTGGGAGGAGCTGAGAGGTGGCACTGGCGGCTGAGGAGGCGGCTGCGGCTGCTGCATGGCCCGAGCTTGTGCTGCTCCACCACCGCCAAACATTCCACTCTGCATCTGCTGGACAAAACATGGGTTGAGAGACAGGAACAAAGATAGTCAATAGTGAACTTCACAGGGTGGAGGGACTTTAAAATAACAAAATAAAAATATTGATTTATATAAAAGATAAAATGCAGTGCCATTTCAAACACATTGATGAAATACTACTAATCATATGTTGCCGTTTTTAAAGTATATTTTATATGGATTTATGAATGCTTGGCAAACCTTGTCCATGAAGGGCAGGCGGGGGTCTGCCGTAGGGTCTTTGGAAAGAAGTGGAGGCCGAGGGCAGCTCATGGGCTTGTTGATGAGCCCGTTGTTGTAATCATGGCCGGCTATCCCCATTCCCCGCTTGTCCAGCTCAGTCTTCTTTTCTAGCAGGGCACTCATAGCCTGGTCCAGGTTCATGTTGTTGCTCTTCAGAGCCTCCTCTGCTGGATCTCTCTGAGGATAGAACCAGAATGCATCAATAATGTACGTGCAAAGGGTAGTAAAAGGAAATACCCAAAGTGGAAAAAAATGTAAATAAATTCAGGTTAAAATATTTGTTTGTGCTACTAAACAGCAGGGTAACTTCAACTCACAGGGAAGCCCATGTCTGTCAGCTGTTTGATGAGACGGTTCATGATCCAGGCATCTTCCTGCTTCCCTGGAACCTTTCCCTAGGGATCATTGTGAAAATGTTAATAACACATTAGAACCTGAATACTGGATTGTACCATGAGGACTTGGAGGTTTATGAATATTATCTTTTCCCACCTTCTGGGGGCCTTTTTTGGATGCATTGCCCCATGAGTTACAGGAGGAGTTGCTCTCCTGGGAGGCAGTACTGTTCCACATGTCCCCCTCCTCAGCATCCCACTGTCCTCCTGACAGGCTCAGCTCTTCTCCTCCACCTCCCCATCCGTCTTGCATAGGTTTGGGGGCTGGAAAATAAGTCACATAAGAATATGTTAACCAAGGATTGATAAATAGTTAAAAATATTAAACGGCCAGTAGGGGTCAGTGTAGATTAATCTGTAGCATATCCAGGGCTCTCAACTTCCACAGTGCTATTATTGATGTCCTTGGTGTGACACATCAGGAGAAAATTATTTGACGTCTCTAGCAGAGCAAATATCTGATATCTTACTACTATCTGGTGAAAATCATACAGGATGAGGAGTCTTACCAGGTTTGCAAGATGCAGATGTCATAGTTGGGTTGCCCCTGCTGTAACTGTCCGAGTTGCTGTCTCCCCAGCCACCACAGCTACCTGTAGGTTTTCCCCAGGCAGATGTCCCATTGTCCACGCTGACCGGAGAAGGTGCAGGCTCCCCCCAAGAGCTCTCTGATTTTGTGTGGGAGCTGGGTAACTCTCCCCAGCCTGGAGGACACACAAGGACAAGGGTTTGCAAAAAAAAAATTCAACACTGCACATTGTCAAATATACGAATGATAATTTACAGATGGCTTCAAATTTCATTAGCATTTAAATCCTAGAATTAACATTGTCTAAAAATGAAAAATACTGCCATCAAGTTTTGTAGCATTATAACAGACTGCTTGAACTTGCTGATGTTATCATAAATAAGGCTCTTGTGCTTCATACAGGAGTTTCTAACAAAATGCTGCAATAGAGAATTGAATACCAAAACAGCTTTATTTAGTGCTAAATTATTTCAAACACTAATTTAACTGCACTCATCATAGCACATTTTCAAAGAAAGGTATATATCTCTTTTTGTATGTCTATTATCTCATCAAGCCATCTCATTCCTAACAATTCAATGACGACATTTCTAATGTTCAACATTGAACTGAAATTTGATTCATACTAGTTTAATGTTTAGTACATCTAACTCATATATAAATCCATACTATGATATATTTTGCAACTCTTTTGACTCAGTTTGTTGGGGTTTAAAGTAAAGTTTTGGCACATATACTCACCAAACCTAGGCTTGGCTTAGCGGTATAGCTAACAGAGAGGAGCTACCCATTTAAGTTTTGGCACAGCCTGGTCCCTTTTGGCATGAGACACAGTACTGTCCCTAGGCCTGTTGCAGTGCCAGGCTCAGCTTAGCTCTCTCCAGGGAGAGGTCAACTCCTAAAGGCTGCTCCAAAATTATAGTTTGCAGTTAACCTTCTAGTGTTACTGGCCCAACAGTTCACTAACCCAGACATGATGTACTGAAAGGAGCAACCCTTATAAATGTTACGTTCCCACTGTGATGCAGAATATTGACGAGTAATCCCTAATGTGTAACCTCATTTTATGCTAAACAGCCATTATGTTGGCATAAGGGACTATTAGGTTTTACTAGGAGGCCAGTGAATGTGAATTGCACACAACAGGTCAAGTGAAGGACAGCAGGGGGCGTCTGCCCCCTCTCAGCTTATAAGAGCTTGCTCCACCTCCTCCCAACAACAACTGACAGATGGTGGTTTCCATATAATCACACACTTCCGATGCATCTCAAACAGTTTGTGGTGAATCTCTTATTTTCATGAGGCAGTTTGTAAACAGCATTCTTGTTCTTCCTCTGGGTACCCATGTGAGGTTGCCATGGTTACCCACACAGACGTGCTCAGTGTTGTGAAATGTGAAGAGCCTCACGGAGGGGCAGGGCTGGCACTGCTTAACTCATTTGGATAGTCGATTAGATGTAAATCCCAAAAGGGCAAACTAGGTCAAGATTTTTCCCTTAAGTGGATCAACAACTTGGAGCTTAAGAGTTCACCATGCTCACTACCTAACTAGCTTTTATGTTTAACACCTTTACTTTGAGCAGAGAAAAAGAGAGAAATAAAGGAAATGCAAATATTTTATATTTTCATTTTCCTTAAGTTGTATGTTGACTATTTCTACAGAAATCACTTTTACAGTGTAAATGCTAACCATGTACTATACTATAGGTTTTCTACACTTTCTACACTAGTCTTATAAATTGTAATAAAATGAAATTATTCTGCCTTACCTTGAGCTATCAGGGGACCTCTGTTGTGAGGTGGCCCAGACTGATGTGGAACTACAGGATCCATGGGGCCACTGGTGAGTCCTGGGTTTTGGGAGTTTTGGCTGTGATTCTGTAAAGGCGCAGGTGGCCCATGATAGGGATGATTGTGAGACTGAGGATGGTTGTTGCTAGGGCCTGGGGGATTATTGCCTGCAGTGGTAACTTTAGCCTGGGACATTCCTGGATTGTTCCTGTCCCACAAGTTGACTGCTTTGTTGTAGGCACCAGGGTCACCCCAAGCCGAGGTCCCATCATCTATCTCCATTTTACGCCGGATTGATGGAGGGGAGGGCTCTTCCCAGCCTGTAGGCTCAGCTGATGACTCCTTCTTACTGCCACTCCAGCCTCCACCTTGCTTCACTGAGCCTGAGGCACCCCAAGAGCCCATTCCCCCACCTCCACTACTGCTACTACTACTACTACTAGGCCCATCCTGAGGTTTGCCACCCCAGCCTTGAGGAGGACCACTGGGACGCTGACAAACTGGCTCTCCCCAGCCCCCATTTCCTCCACTTCCAGATACTCCAGGTCCTGAAGCAGGCATTCCCCAGTTTCGTGGGTTTTCCTTCCAACCTCCTGCTTCTCCCTCCCATCCAGGGTTTGCAGGACTCTTTTTGTTCTCTTCTGGTTCTCTCCAGTCCCCCGTGTTATTGCTCCCTCCACTGCTGCCCCAGCTATGGGATGGTTTGGGTTGTTCTCCCCAGCCCTGGGATGTGGTCTTGGCATGAGAGTCATCCCACCCAGTGGACTTCTCCTCTCCCCAGGACTGACTACCATTCTTGGGCATACTGGTGTTGGGGCCTCCTGTTGCGGGGCTACCCCAGCCACCAGGGCCAGCTGGGGGCTTAACGTTGCTGGGTGAATCTCCCCAACCAGAGCTGGTCTGGTTGGTAGCAGCTATGCCTCCACCCCAACCTGAAGTTCCCTGAGAAGCAGGCACGTCATTTTTGCTCCCAGAGTCAGTTCTTTGAGGGGGACCCATGTTAGTGTTGGAGGGCCCCTGGGTGTCACTTGGAGTGGTTGGGCCAGAGCCCCATGAATCAGTGCCTGCGTCATTCTTGCGTTTAGAATCTTCCATGTCCCAGGTGGTGTGTTGGCGAACAGGTGTTTGTCCCCAGCCAGTGTTACATAGCACCCTAGGATCCAGATCCTGAGCAGGCAACAGAGGAGCTGGATTATCTCTGGATGAGCGGTCTCTGTGCCGAGGATGTCCTTCCATGCTGTCACTGCTCCCTTCACTGGCACCAGCTGTGCTAACAGCTCTGCTCCAAGGACTAGCCTGTTGATCCTGGGGAGGAGAACCAGGAGTATCCCAACTTCCTGGGGCTTCTTCACTGTGCTGCTTTCCCCATTCTCCCCTGGACTGGTCACCCCAGCCCCCAGACTTTCCTGATCCACCTCCTCCATGGCCCCAGCCAGAGTCCCAGCCAGGTGCCTCCTTAGATGAAGGTGCCTTTGAGTCACCACTGTTACCCCATACTGAGCTACCATCTTCTCCATTGACCTGTGGGCCCCCTGGTTGAGGTTGGCCCATTGAACCCAAGCCAACAGGTGTACCACCCCAGCCAGGCAAGTTGCGAATTGGGCTGGGGGGTTCCTGCTTGTTAGTGTGATTTGGTCCATCAGTTTTAAGGTTCTGAGGTTCTGAACTGAAAGACACATTCGTGGACGGGGTGGGGTGTGTCTCTGAGGTGTCAGAGGCCATCATACTACCCCAGGCGCTGCCAATCCCCGTGGAGTTACTGTTAGTGTTGGCTCCAGTACAGGTGCTGGTCTGGGCTGATGGGGGGCCAGGTGGATTACAGAGGTTGGGAGTAGGTTGAGGAGGTGAAATTGTGTTAGCTCCCCCTGAGCTGCCTCCCCCTGTGCCACTTCCATCATGCCCCAACATGGGCCAGGCTGATGGGTTGGCATTAGGGTTTAGGTTCAAGTTAAAGTTAGTGGTGGAAGATGATGAAGAGGAGCCCCAGCCCCTGCTGCCTCCTGCCACTGGGCTGTCACTCTTCCTTTCACTCCCCACTGAGGGCTGAGAGGGGCAGTGGGAGGGTCCAGGCCCAGAGCCCCAGCTGCGATTGGCTGCAACCTGGCTAGAAAGCATGCTGGTTCCAGTATGATTGGCAGGGCTGGGCCCACTATTAGCCTTGCTGCTTAGGTGGTTGGCAGGGAAGTGGCCAGTCTGGCTATTGGCCCCTGTGGCCATACTCACTGTACTACAACTACTACTGCTGCTGCTGCTGCTGCTGGTCAGGTGACCAGGATCAGTGTCCAAAGGGCATCCTCCTGGAGGGGCCTGGCTCTGGCTGAGGGTAATAGAGGGCCAAGCCTCTGTGTCCTTCTGGTCAATGATCAGTTGATCCCAGCCACTGAGGTTGGAGGAAGTTGCAGCACTTGTGGCACTCCTGTTGGCTGGTAGGGGACCCCAGAGGGGATTATCATACTGGGCTCCTTGGCCGCTCTGTGGGGGCAGTTCTGTGTGGAAGATGAGAGATGAGAGGTATAAGTTATATACGTCATCACGCCCACATTAGCTTAGTAAGGTTGAAATACCATGGCAACATGTCTACTTATGTGTACACAGACTTCACAAGCTGCTTTATGAATGAAAATAAATACCACCCACACTGAAAATGCTAAAACAGTAAAGAGAATGACTAATGTGGTAGCAAAGAGCATTAATTAAAAGATAAATAGAACATTTCTGCACTCAATTCAAATACATTTATAGTGGCCACTCACACATGCAGTTTAATACAATAATACATAGTCTGAACACCACGTCTCCTCTTGTAATCATTTAAACATGTCTCTGCATGTATCCTCTTCTAAATTCCATGACTTTCCCAAAATGTTATCCAAGTCCAGAAAAAACATTTTAAAATTCTATTTCTTTAAACATAATGATTGAATAACAGGCAAACACAGTTGTTGAAGAACTTAAAGTTCATAAATATAGCATGTGTATATAAATAAATAATTATATTTATCCAATTTATTTTTTTTACTATTTCTAACTATAACTGTAACTATAACTGTTTTAACACTCTCTTTTTTAAATTTTTTTATTACATTTCGTAAATGCTGTTATATAAATCAAATAACCCCTGGAAGGACAAGAAATTACAGCACATTACAGAACATAGTCAAAACAGCAGTCATGCAGCTGAGTCATTGTTAAATTCACACCACCACACTCATGACCTCTTGCTTGTGCTTGACATGAAGAAAGACTACTAAACCATTAGCTTTGGGCAATCAGTCTCCTCACTACCTGTCCATATGCCTATACAGCTTCTCTGACAATGCACAGGATTGTTTGGCTTTCTCTCAGAGACCTGAGGGGTGAGCTGACTGAGCTCCCCGGAGGTCCCGTGTATATGTAATAATGCTGGTATAAAATTAGCCCAGCTGCAGATCTTGATGGCAGCACTGATCAACCTGGCACTACTCATTGCTCATTTCTACTGCCCCTCTAGCTGCAGCTGCTGTTGTTTACATGTGCCTTTCACATGCATGCTTAGTTTACATGCTAAGGCTCTGGCTCACAGCTAATGGAGGAAGTGGCAGCATTTGTGTTCCATCCCATTTTCAAGCTTGCTTTTAGGTTTGCAACCTGAATGAGTGCAATAGCAGGCAGTGTGTGAAAGAGAGAGCGAGAGAGAGAGAGAGAGGGGGAAAAAAAGAGGGCACTGTGTTTCTGATACACAGCTCTGTCGGTCTGTAGCGTCACTCTACTGAGAAGTGCAGGACCGCCATTTTCTCAGTCCTGAACTAAAGCCAAAAAGGCTCCGAGCTGAGCTGCACAATCGCTGCTTTTACAGCACTCATGTCTCACTATGAAAAACACAAAGCATAACAACGCAATGCGTGTATGCAATTCACTATTGCTGAAGCTTTAATGTGTAAATACACTTGTGAATACAATCCACCACAACAATGCAGAAGAGACAGAGAAAAGAGGAGAAATGATGAGACAGAAAGACAGAAGGGGAGATGTGCAACACAGCAGCAAAATACCTGAGGAGAGATGCCTCCCAACCATCCTGTAAAGAGTTAGGTTTTGTGCGACACAGCGACCATCCTCGTCTCAATATGTCTGCTCGGCTCACCAAGCTTCTGAGGCTCATTTCTGAAATGCTGCCAAGAAGTTGCACAGCTCTTGCACGGCATGAGACTACCCCTCCTCCCTTCCTTCCTCACCCCTCATGCTCTGTCCCTCCCACCAACACAGCTTTGGCTGGGTCTCTCCTCTTCTATCTTTTGCCTCCCTCTGGCTTTATTTATATCATGCTCTGACGGAGGATATTCACTCACACTGGAAAGGCACTGAAAGAAGACCGGCTGGGGGGAGGGGATGGGTGAATTGGGGGCAGTATTGGCGTTGGTAGTGAATGGGATCGGGGTGTCCGTGTGTGTGTGTGTGTGTGTCTGTGTGTGTGGGTGGGGTGTGTGTGTGTGGGGGGGGGGGATATGATGTTTAACAGCTGAACGATAAAGCCTACATTCATGAAGCATGAGTGGGGGGCTCTACTAGCCTCCCCACTCACATCTTTCAAGCTTTCAAAACTGTCACTAAATATTTAACCAAGACCACTCCAGCTGCAATTAGCACTACTGCCCACACTGGAAACCCTCTTGAATAGCAACTGCAGGTGAGTCAGAGCAAGAGAAACCTGACAAAAGGCTGCAGCACCCCTTCTGCTACTGGAATGGGGGCAAGCATATCCCTAGATAACACATGAAGATTAATGAAAGACTTGGTAATTCTATGATTATTAGTAGTAGCATCACGTATCCTCGGGAGGAACTTTCACAACCCAGGATCTCTTTACTAGCAGTAAAGCTACAGCAGTAAAGAGATTACAAAGAGAGGAAAATCCTGAGATGCTGAACAACAGAGTATGACATGCATTAGACTTTTAGCATTTGAAGAAAGAAGATAGCATGGGCTGAAAGCTCAGTAGAAAAAAAAAAGCATTCACTTGGATCAAGGCTGGTATTGTTTACAAATGATCCCAGCGCCCACGCAACAACACAATAAGTCAATGTTTGGTGGAGAACAGAGTCCCTTTATGACTGAGGTTCAGCCCCCTGTGTCTCTCCACTGTAAGGGCTGAACATGTAGTGAGGTCACATAATGCTACTCCACGGCCACTCACTCTGTTGTGTGTACATATACGCAGTGCAGACACTGCATCTTCTGTATGGAAACATACACATTGACAACACACACTGCTTCCTGAAATCTCAGATCAGTGGCAGACCTTCAACTTTATATTAACAGAACAACAAAGTTTGGACATGTGTTGAATATATAGGAATGATGGGAAAGGGAGTTTATGCTTTGGGGTGAGGTACACTAAAGGCAGGTAAAGAAGGATTGAGAGGAATGAAAATACAAAGAGAGGACAGAAATAGATGGTGGGAGATGGAAAGAGGAAGTTATCTAGGAGGGCTGTGTGGGCCTCAGCTGGACTGATCCCGGCTTAATGAAGTCCCCCAGGGGCAGAAAGACTGGATGGTACAGAGCTGACAATGCACGCTGCCAGTTAGATGAACGAGCACTCTGACTGACTCTCACACACACACATACACCTCCTAGGAATGTGCTACCTCTGTATTTAATGCTCACAATCACCACATCTCGAATTGTTTTCAATCGGAACACTGAAACCTTACTATTTGCATATCATTGTACAAGAATAGTAAACATGGTGGTGCAGACAGAAGACATGAAATTGGATTGTAATCATTCATTCTGCAATAAGGTATGTAAAAATATCACAGATTTTGCCCAATAGACATTGAATTCTTTCATCTAATTTCCTGCCTGGGAAGCCAACGTGACAAGAGAATAGGAATCAGTGCCAGTCACCATCAACCATGGTGAGAACAAGGAGAGTTCTTGTAGACCAAGCATATGCATAACCCCTGTCACATTGTTCTGCTATGTTGTGAGTATATGGAAGAGATGTGCAGATTGTTAGTTGTGTTCAACATGGAATGAATAACAGCAGCTAAATGATAGTGATTGTAATAAAACATGTGCAAGAAATCCACTTAAAAAGTCCAAATTTAAGACATTTGGACATCAGGTTTGCTTCTCAATATCCTCTTTCTCCTCCTCTTTGAAAGGATAAACCAGGTCAAGGGCTTTCTCCAGCATGCCAGTCTTAAAATAGATGGCTCTCTCATGCCTGCTTTACATGAAAGGGCCTTGGGATACAGATTGTTAACCATGCAAAAAGCAGCATTGGGAGAAGGCAATAATAGTGGGAAGACTGACAGACATATGTACATATAGTGTATGCAGCCCAACTAATCCAATGATGGCATGTGTGAGCTGTAGTGTTTGCACAGAGGAGGTGAAAACATGCATCACAGAACAGTTGTGAGAGTGGGAGCAACAGGGGCATGGAGCAAGCAAGACAAGATAGAGGGAGAGGGAAAAAAAGAGCAAGCAGTGAACATTTGTGGTTAGCAGAGAGCCGATGTTTAATCACATTACAAGACGTCCCAGCCCTCTTTGAGGGGATTCCCAAAGCTCTTTTACAGCATCATCAGCAGACTTAAAGAGCACATCAAGTCTAGCCAGCATATACAATCTCTAGACAAGCTATTAGCACATTAGCTGCTCTCCTCTTTGTCTTGACAAGGCCTTTTTTATATTATGCCGGTTTTTGTTGGTGTCAGGCTCTGTTATGTTAAATACAATGCCTTTATGGGTATCGTAAAAGACTGATGATTATTTTACTGACTAATAAGGTGGTGCTAAAGGCAAAAGGTGGTAATTGTAAATTGAATGCAACAATTCACACATTATTAACTAAATATCTGATTATTTAACATGCATATGTACAGTGCATTGCCACACAATGGCTACTAAAAGCACTTAATTTGAGAAAAATGCAGTCTTAAAGAGGAATCTCCCTGCATCATATAAGTAAATATCCTAGATGAAAATCATGAATGGTTCACTGAGACAATTTAAAGGCAACAGGAGTCTCTATTAGGTGCCTTTAGAAACTGAGTAATAATGGTTCTGTCAAGATAAGGAGAGACTGTTTGTGTTTACATAAATTCTAACATGCAAATTTATACATATGACCACATTAACCAGTTTTCAGGCCTACAGGATAGGGTAATGATGGGTTAAGATGAAGTGAGATGAGTTGGCGTTTGAGGAATGATGCTAGTGTGCTTCTAGAGTAAGCTATCAGCAAGAAATTAAAGCAGCGAGAGGGCAATTCTCCTGAGCAGAATGATGGAAGTGGGATTACCTGAGGTGCTTTGTATGCTTGTTTAATAACATTGCTGCATACTGAATAAAAGAAAAGCTGAGGTTTGTTGAGTGAGAAATGATTAGCGAGACATGCAGAAATGAAGACGGTGGCAGAGCACGTGTCATGTTCGTACATGTTTTACCTTGAGTTTTATATTTTGCATCTGTGCAAAAATCTTGTGAGCTATGCTGAACCCCTACCCATCACTTCAGTCTGGAAGGTTCCTCTGTTGGTCTGTCTGTCTGAAGGTAATCAGTCAGTTCAAAGACACACAGTGAGCAAAAGCAGAGCAACGCATGCCTGCCAGAGAGGGGCGGAGAGAAGCAGCAGCTTTTACCGTAAGCCATGAGTCACTTCAGCCCACAGTATTGGACCTCTGCCATGCTTGCTCTCTCCTATTTTCTTTCGTTCCTTCTCGCTCAGTCTTTCTATCCATGCCAGGTCAGGCCCACTAAGGCGGCCAGCCAACTAGCTAGCTCCATATTTCTCCTCTTCCAAAAACAGGAAATAGAGCTGGTCGGCAAAGCTCAAATGAAGACTATGGCGGACGATGACGATTGGGAGGAAGAAGACAAGACATGAAGACAGGATAAACATCTCATCACCATGGACACCGAACTAGGTTCAAAGGAGAGCTGTTGGATGATGCTCAGACACACCTCTGGTAATAAAAAAAAAGTTTTTCTTCCCAGACAATGGATGGCACCAGGTGCCCTAAGAAACTGTGGCATCAGCTTCAACAACCAGATGATACTTTATTAACAAAAGAGACCTTTAGCATTTGGAAATACATGAGAAAGTGGTTTACTGAGACATGCTGTGCCTCAGAAAGAAAAATACACACACTTACAGTGATAGCCAGCTGTGTTTACTCTCCATCCTGAACCCCTGTATTCCACTATCCCCATTTCAAATTCCCAGCCAGACAGAGGCAGAATGAAAATAAACATTCAGTCAGCAGCACCTGTGATGCAAGTGCCAAAAGTGGTACACCACACTGTTGCGATCACATTATAAAATAAAACAAGATTTAAAAAAAAGTATGAGTATGCATCTCTTAGGAATACCAATTCTCCATTCCTACACACCAATATAGGAAAAACATACCCACAATGCACAGCTCTCTGCATGAAGTATTTACAAATATGCTGTAAGGGCATTTTTTCATCCTGTGAATGCCCAAAACTGACCTTTCACAACGGCTTACTGGTCATGTTATATGTATTGAGTATAATTTACAACATTAACAAATGTTGCATGTAAAAAATACACAAAAAAGATTTTGTAATATGAAGTGCTTGCATTAATATGCAGAAAAAGATATGCATAGGAGTAATTAGGGAGGCACCAAATCCAACATTTTGGCTGCCAACAGATTTTTTACTCAGTTGTTTACATTGTAGTTATGTTTGTTTTTTAATGCTATCACCTCAGCTGACAGAAGGCTAAACTTGGTTTACATCAATGAATTTGGTTCAAATTAACTATAATTCCATGTCTACACTTCACCATCAGAGACATTGACACATGAGTGACTGGTGATTCAGGGAAGACACTTCAACAAACTTGGTAGTTTATAGAATTTAACTAGGCAGTTTTTGCAACAGAACTGAATGGAGAGCAGCTGCACTCTGTCCACAAACACTGTGGCTGAGCTGTTGTGTCATCAGATGGGGAGCTTTTTGGACAACAAACACACATTTCCCACTGCCATCTGCCAAAGTCATTTTTGGTGTTATCTTATCATTTAAAGGTGAATCGGCCAATACAGATGTTAGGGACCCAACAATCTACCTGCCAAAGAGAGAAAGCCATAAGTGTCTGTGCTGACCTGTAGGCAGGTTGGCTGTAGAGGAAGAGGAGCAGGTGGGAGAGGAGTTTATGGCTACTGCTGCTGCAGGTTCAGTAGTTGCGGGACGTCCTGTTGCACTGAGAGCCAAAGTCCCAGAAGGCAGAGGCTGGCCCCTCTTTAACAGCTGCTTGTGCTCCTGCTGGCGAAAGCGTGGGGGCACCTCTCTGGGCGGGTAACGCTGCTGGAGCAGATTCTGGGACTGCTGTGTTGTCTGCGGCTGGCCTCCGGAGGGGGCACGCTTGCCATTGCCACTGCTTGGGGGTAAAGATGGGACGGCACTGGGGTTGGCAGGGGGAAGAGGAGGGGTGGAATCGAGCTTGGCAGAGTCTGGCACTGTGGAAGTGGGGGACAGGTGACAAGGGAACAGAAATGGGGGGGATGAGGAGGGTACAGGAGCATTAGGCTAAAGCACAGTGGTTGAGAGCACACTTTTCAAAAGAGATGACTAAGTGGTGACAGAAAAGTCAATTTGCAAAAAGTTAAGCAATAGGCCTAAGTAAAATTGTGTGTTTGTGGAGTTATATTTTGTGCATGCATCCTTTTGCATACACACACAAACACAGAGATGACCATCTTTGGTACAGCTTCAATCTCTTTTGGAAATTTGCTGTAGCAAGCATTTCCTCCAATTTGTTTCTTTTCAAAGCATAGTTACTTTTGGAAAGGCAAAATGAGGAGATGTCTATAAATGCACAAGATTCTCTTTCCCTCGTTGCTGTCTGAAGCTCAATTCTCAGCAGTGGTCAGTCTAAACACATGGCTGCTCTTTGGAGAACCAGAAGACTGTAATAATCTCAGGGTGGTACTGTAATAAAAGCTCTCTGCCTTTAAGAAAGGCCAAAACACACAACTCTCACAGTCTGAGAACTGCCATGGTGCCTGGTCACACAGTACAAGTGATGAGGAGGTCAAGTACCACATAATGGACTTCAGCCTGCCTGCTGCATTATTGTCTGCAATTGCGTCCATCAGAACAGCACTGTAAAGAATGTTCTGCTCCATCAATATAAGATACTCATGGTTTGTGGCAGATTATAGCCCCTGCAACAATCACCTCTCAGCACTCTATCAGAGCTGGTAGTTATTAACTGCTAATATGGCTGCTGAAGCGCTTATATCCCACTAGTGTTAGTTACCCTTAGCAACACAGTGTGATTTTCTCTCTGACAGACATAATTTCTCTTTTAATGTGCAAACATATATAACTTGGTTCTGGCCAATCATTTCCCATGGTCTGTACAAGGTTAGTGTCTGAGCTGTTTGCAGCAATTAAGCCAAGCAGAGACTTGAAGCAGTAATATTCACTATAATTTTCCACACTCTTCTACCTTTGACCATATATACCATGTGACGATGGAAATATGTCCACTGAAAGAGATTTGGCATTACTGTTTCCACCACAGAGACAATTCTTTTAGCTATATCATTTTGGGGCATGTAGGCTAAGTAGCAGCTCAGGGCCGGATTCTTGTGTGATCTCATGATCTCACAAATCCAGCTGCCTCACAAGGTAATGTGATTTGGACAACAGGGATGCTAAGTATGTTAAAACCAGAAAAATGGAAGATCCTGGTATTCGATGGTACTGGTCTGGAATTACATGATTACCAGACATTTTACACACAGTGTTAATGTTCTCATTTGGAACTTCCACTCTGGAATAATGTGGCTAAAACCCAATACTACGCACTATGTACTGATTATGGACACTAATGAGCATGTTCATATGCAATTTTAGAAGCAGCTTTAGTATTACTCAAGTGTTTTACAATTACTTGATTTTCTTGTATGGATGTTCCAAGTAAAAAAAAGAAATACAATTGTTAACTGAATTTACAGAACAGTTACTCTATGATAATATACTACTGTTATGAAGTGAAATTACATATATTATGAAAGAAGGCTATGGCCTCCCGTGCCCCATCTGCCTGAAGGCCAAGGTGCAAGAAGCATCACTCTGGTTCATAAATCTACCAGAGTGAGCCGTCGTCACTTTAAAAAAAGAATCTGGCAGCATTGAGACAGTTTCAACAGCCTAAATGTAGCCATTAATGCCATACTCAAATGAATAAATTATGTGAATCGGGTTTCAGTTATGAATCTGAGCCTGATGTAAACATTGCTAATAGCTACTGGAAGATAAGATCAGAGCCAATACACTATTGTTTTGTTGTGGAAACATGTTAAATCCACAATTCCTAATGTCGGTGGTTGTGGTATGTTTATTAATATATTTCATTAACCAAGCACACAGCATTCCTGCTTTCCCCATGTATTATACATTGTTTAATGTGAACTTTTTAATGTTTAATAAAGAGACATTAATACCATTTGCTTAAGAATCTGCACCCTTCAATATTTTATTTGTGAAGCTATAAGAATGCATTTAAGCATACAGACATATACAACCTCAGCAGGCTAATACACTGCAGCAGAATGAGGAAGTGCAAGTTACAGGTCACTGCCACCACTAAGTCAAACAGGATGATCAGCTCAGGGTCACAGAGCCACTGCTGGCTGAGATGCATTATGGGACACAAAGCACACTGGATAATCGCCACAGTACATTGCATTGCATAATGAAATAAGCTGTTATAAAATGTAAACAGGATTCAAACATGTGCTTAAACCCTACACAAAGTGTATAAGAAAACCCCAAACATCAGCTGATTGGGTCTAAGTGCACTGAGCCAAAATGGTATGTGAATTCTTTCTAGAAATAAATATAGAGGGGAGGAGAGATGCAATCTTGTAAAGCCACCAACTGAAAGAGAAAGAAAATCTTTGTGTGGCTTAAATGAGTTACAAAGAGCAGTGCTTTGCCACTGGCCGCCATCCCGAGTGTGTGCAGTGAAGCAATGAATAACTGGCACACATGCGGCCAGCCCAACACACAAAGAGTTATGTAATGCTGAGGCCCACACTGAGGGGAGAGGACGGGACGGTGGTGGGGAACATACATTCACACTGTCTAGTGGATACTGACAGACGTGTTCGCTCGCATATCGTAACCAGCTGCTTCTCATTCTCATTTTTTATGCGGCTGTTTGTTGTGTGTGTCTGGAGGATTAGAGGTGGGGTGAGGGGTTTCCTATGCAATTTATGTCGCGTGTAGGTTAGCCTTACAGTGTAGCTCCATCCACTTTCCCTCATATGTGTCTCAGGATTTGAGGGAAGCTCTAAAGCTCAAACTCCCCTCTCATCAGATTTCTCTACATCTACCCCATTTCCTTCCTGCTCTTTAGCTTCGTCTCTCGACTGATTTTTTTTTTTAATACTCGACTCCTCTGTCTCCTTCGAAATATGCCATTTTCCTCTGTCATTATTATGATATCATAAGTAGCAGATGGACACAGTAATTCCCCTGCAATTCTCTCTGCTGATTTAAAAAGGTGATTTTCTCTTAAAAACACAGTTCTTTGTGGTTATGTCACTATGTGTAATAACAGTTATAGAAGCAATCGTTATACAGTTGGGACTCTGATGTGTGACGTAGATTCTTCTGGAAGCATGGGGGAAGGGGGACACTGGCTAGCTGCTCTGTCAACCAATCAGCGAACAGAGACGCCGAGGAGGGTGAGGGAAAGAGAGAGAGACGACGTAGGGGAGGAAGGGAAGGATGTAGAGCAGGCAGCGTAAGTGATGAAGAGAATGGTGTGTGTGTGTGTGTGTGTGTGTGTGTGTGTGTGTGTGTGTGTGTGTGTGTGAGAGCGTGTGTGTGAGCGTGTGTTAAGTCTCCACCCCCATGCGCGCTCCACTGTGAGCCCGAGCCTCACTGCCTGAAACCAGCTTGGGTCTAAATCCGCTTACAATTAGAACGCTATTTGCCTGTAGTACACCATGCTGCAATGGAATCTTCTTTACAAAACAAAGACATGGCCGCTGCATTACGTCTCGTCAATAACGCTGAATTTAAAAACAATTCCCATTACAGCTAAGAACTGTGCATGTGCATTTATGCTGATGAGGGGGGAGGGAAATCATTGATTCATTCTGGAATCTCTGGGCAAAAACAAAAATCACCAGTAAATGTCATCAGAAAAGTTGATGCATGACATTTACATTACAGTGTACCGAAGAGGAGAGTAAGAAGAGATCAGTCGCTCTCTTTCTAACAGCCTATTTGCTAAAACACAGTCCTCAGCTACGCGGGAACACAGGAGAATTCCCACTTCATCAAAGATGCACATCAAACAGCAGCCTTGGGGCTGTGTGTGCTTCACGCAGTGAAAGACAACCAATTTTCCACCTTAAAAGGGCTCTTAATTTTCTGAGAGAAAAAGATGATAGCATGCTCTCCTGACTGTTTAAGACCTAGAGGTTTGGGGGAAAGGGATGGGGGTGTGGGGAGTCTGGGGAGATATCTGAGAGCTGAAGGTAGGTGTAGGAGGAGGAGAAGGTGGGGAGCAGTGACAGCGCTCTCCCTCAGTTTCCTCTTGGGCAAATGAAGAAAAACAGGCCACATGACCTTGAAGATAAAGGATCCTTCTGTGTGCGTTGTTAGTCAAGGTGTACCGAGAGCAACAACTCACGTCCCACAGGAGAGCTGTATTCTTTCAAGAATAAACTGCACTGTGCGAGTATCATTTAAACAAACTGCAATATTCAATACTTGTGATTACCTCGGATTATTAAATATATAAAATAAAATGTTGAGAGTTGATCATTATTGCAAAATAAACCCAGACCGGATGACGCTCTACATCGTCCCATTTATTATACAGCTATTTCCTAATGAAAATGATTTAATAATAAAAATGTATAGAAAACAATTTGACTGATTTGCCATTGATTTTATTCCACCCACTAAAATTGTTCATTAGATTGTATAGTTGGAGCTGCATGTAGCATAGCAACAGACTATTATTCATAGTACAGAAATAACATGCCATCATTGACCAATCAGAATTGAGTCCATGACAAAAGCAAGTAATGAATTAGTTTAAAATACACAAGTCTTTGCACATAAAATATGTATTCAAATCTAGGCCGTGGGGTCACATATTAAACTGAAGCCATACTCCTTATAGATACATAAAGTATAATTATACTTCTAAACGAACTACACAAGAAAATTAATGGCGCTATTTTGACATTTCTACATCCAGTGATTTTTTTTTCTCTCTTGCTGGGAAAATTTAGTACTGTGCAAAGAAGCATGTCATTTACTAATTGATACTGGCACAGTTTCAAATATGGACCTGGGTAAAAGTGCTTTGGAGACTGACCACTGCAGATTCCAATGCTATCAGTGTACTTTTACCTAGAGGTTTAATAATAGCAACGTGCTGACTCTGCTTTCCATTCATCAATGTGGGTTGCCTTGCTTTCAGCTGGAGTTCTACACAGACAGGCAGGCATAGGTTCAGTTTGTGAGTGATTATAAGCTTTCAGTAACTGAGCCTTTAAGCAGCCGAGTTAATGCCCAAATGAAGGCGTCTTGTTGCTCAAAACAGAGATGGTGCTGCTGAAGTTCTTCGGGATACGTGTCTTTTCTTTAAGAGCGGTGAGCCTTTATAAGAACTGACAGCGCCATCACAAATTCTGTATTAACGGGTCTAGAGAAAGAAGTTCAGTGGTAAAATAAAATTAGGAGGAATGTGCAGGATGCAAATGTAGTTACCCTAACTGAATCAAACCCTGTAAACTGACACAAATGTACTGAGTAAAAACAGCCCTCTCATCTTTGAGGTTCCACGCTAAAGTTTTTCTAAAATGCAAAGTATCATGTGTAGGAGAGCGTCAAAGCTCACTATTGCAACTGGAGAGAAAAAGGAAACATGGAAATTATTAGATCCTTGTCAAATGTCTATTAAGAAGAGGAAGCTGATAGAGACTTGGCGAATAATGAGCAAGAAAGGGAAGCATGTCTTTACTGTTCTCCATCTCTTTCCTCCTGTGGGCTTTCATATGTGAGCAGCAGGCCTCGCAAGAGAGAAGATTAAAGGGCTTAATTAGAAGAGAATAAATATGACACTGTAGTTAAGAGGGAAAACCCTCCCCTGATGTATCACATTCAGCTCACACAAAAATGCTATTTAAGTGCACTTAATATCTGATGGCACGGTGTGAAGAGCACAAGGCTACACAGGTCCGAGAATTTATCAAATGGCAACTTGATATCTGAATAGCTCAAAAAGAATCCCACATCACAGAGCTTTAGTACACTGTAAATCAGGTAGTCTTGTCACCTTTACTTCAATAAGTGTTTCTGGATGGGACTTAATCAGCACAAGAGTCTCCATCAAAGCCTGTTGACAGTGGAGAAGGTCTATCTGCATTGTAAAGCCATACATTCAGAAGGCAGGTGGATGGTTTTGACATGCAGCTTCCCTGAACTCCTCACTCTGCTGTCCTTGGCCCTTTGTACCAGCAGCTGCAGGCAGACCAGACTCCACTGTCTGTTATGATTTAGAGGAAGTGATGTGTGTGTGTGAGAGAGGAATGTCCTGTCAACCTCACGAAGTGGCATTCACTACGTCAACACAATTCACTGGAGGATGGACAATACATCACAGGATTCCGCCTGCAACTTCTCCCTCTTGGGCTTTGATCTACACCAGATCAATCCACATTAGAAACTACATTGTCAGTTAATGTGTCAATTACATTCTCGATTAATTGATTAGTTGTTTGGTCCATAAAAGTGTTTCCCAAAGCTCACGATAACATCCTAAAACATTTTGATCTGGCTACAACTCAATGATATTCAGGCTACTGTTGAAGTGGAAGAAAGAAAATATTCTAATTTAGAGGCTGGAATAAGAGGATTCATTTTTTTAAAAAATATCAAACTAGTTGACGATTCATTCAGCAGCAGAAAACTAATCAAATGATTAAGCATACCCTTTAAAAAAACATACAGTCTGATATAAACACACTCACATTACACACTGGTTCAAAATGACATTCACCTCACAGATGGATCATTTTCTTTTTTTTTTTCAATAATTTCCCCCTGGGATTAATAAAATATTCTGATACTCTGATACTGATTAATGATAAATTACATATCTGACCTGACCATGCATCAAATAACAACAGGCTCATGTGCCCAGTTGATAGCGTAACACCCATAACAACAGCATGCGGCCATTAAAATGTGTTTCATCATCACTGCCATTGAAACTGTGATCCTTACAATAAGACATGTACAAGAGGCACACTGGTATAAAGCACCCCCTGGTCACACTGCAATTTATGACTCTCCAACACAAAGTGCCGGGAGTAATTAAGTGAATGTGAAACGGCAAATTAATCTGTTATGAAATTACTGCCGCGGCACTACTTTATAATAATATTATCTTTTACTGGACTGTGTAAATGTGTGCTCTGATGTGTATATATGTCGAGACACCATCTTTCACGAGTATGAAAATGCACAGCGTGAACAGAAACACAATAGCTTTACATCACAAGTTGTTGATGGACGACCGAGTCTGCATTTTCACTACGATGGGGCTCGTGCTCATTTCATTTGCACCAGTTTCCCCTGTGCCTTCTCAGCTCCTGTTTCAACAAACTTCCGCAGCCATTTACATTTTGGGGTTGTGTTACAGGTGTTCTTACTGTAGGTTGTTCAAGGCATGGATGAATGATTACTACTGTGATGCTGAAATAGAGACAGGCAGTGTCTACACTAAATCAAAATAGTATCTATAGTGAGAAAGGTAGTACAACAAGTACAATGCAGTACTGATAGATGCAGGTTTACGACAACACCATCATTCATTCCCAAGTAAACAGTGAATGTCATCTCTCTTAGTGCTAACTTGTGAGTAGGACCTTACTCCTTGAACATTGAGAAAATGCATGTATGTATAGCATTTGTTCTTTTAAAGGTCCAGTTTTTCCAGATTTAAAGGGGTCATAGTTTGCTAAACCCTTTTTTTTTTATTAGTGTTTGGTGCATTTATTTGTATATTTGGGGACCCTAATAGTTCAAAGTTTGAATTTGAACCCTCCAGATGCTGCAAAGCTATCTTTATATTCATTTGGGCAAAATTTGAGTGGATTTCTACAACCTGTTTTAATTCCTGTTTAATTTGTTAAGTCTATAACTAGCTATGTCACGACATTTGCACATATGTCAAGACTTCTGACGAACAAAAAACATAATTGTTTGTCAAAAGCAGCGCTTGTAGTCCACACTGAAAATATGTCCAAACTTCGAGCCGATTACCTAAAATGTTCAGTTTGGATTTAAAGGGCCAGTGCTCATAACAACCTTTCTGGTTTCATTAGTAAGAAATAGGGTTGAAGAGGCCTGTGGAGTTGAATTAATGAGGAATTCAGACCCAAGCATAGCATTTACAGTTTATGTAGACCACAGGGAAATGTTTTAAAATGCATAATTCTATTTAAAAAAAAAAAGAAAACTATCACTTCTTTAAAAAGGTTTTTAGAGGGTCTAACTGCAAAATAAAATATGATATTCATAATTATGTTTTCAGTAAGTGTATCATTACACACATCCATCGTGTTTCTACAATGGCCCAAAACAGGCTCACTCTTCACTCATTTTCCATTTTATAGCAGTGATGTTCAGTATTTATGGCTCTCAGTCTTTAGCAGCCAAAAGGAAAGAAGAGTGGGGTATTCAGTACGTGGCAATCTGCGTCTTCACACTACATGTCAGTAAATATCACATAGTGAAGCTTTAAGATATTTACATACAGTATTCAATACATCCTTTTTGTTTTTTATTATTACATGCAGTTTCAATGCAGCAGTTCACTTGACATTTTAAATATATATTGGTACACTACAAATCAAAACATTACGTTCTATAAATAAGGGGCAACTTACCCTTCAGGGTGAGAATGACCTCTCGACTTGATGCATTTATATTTTAATAATCACCATCTAGCTGTTCATTGTGCCACTTACTTTAGGGTTATTTACTAAAGAAATCAACTGACAATTTTTTCATTCATCTGAAAATGATTTTATTGCTTTCACTAAATAAAAAGTCAATTAAACACTTCAGATAGCTTCGTAATGATCTGTTATTCACAGCTGTGGGGTATTATATATAAAAATAACAGACTGCAAAATCCAACCATTGACCAATCTGAACAAAGCCAAGCAATAATTAAAGTTATGTTTAATAAAGTGGAATGGCCCAGGAACAAAGTGTGAACACGAGTACTTATTTCCGCCACTGTAAACTGTCAGTTAGTGAGGCATGGACGCCTGTGCAGTATTTGGCTGCACTACATGAGTAAGACTATGTTTGTGTGCACAGGCGCAGAGTCCTCATATGCTGCAGGTGTTTGCCTGTAACATTAGGGGACTGGCTGTGTTAGTGTGTGTATGTGTCACAGAAGTGGGCCAGTAGAAATATCCTACAAAGGGCCCCCTCAGCTGCGTCTGCAAACAGGAAACTGGAGTGCATTCTCACAGTTTCACATGGCTCCATCTGTTTCTGTTGCCTCGCGTATGATCCTTTTTAAGTTCTCTCGATTCAGACCAAATACGCTGTGTTTTAGCAACCGCCTCCCTACACTTTGCAAAAGAAACAACAACAGTTAATTCTATCTCTTCCTCTAAAGCCCACCTTCTTTTGCTTCTTTTCCCCCTCTGCTCCTTCCTCCTGCTGGTCCCAGGGTGGGCCTCTCTGCATAGACCAGACAGGAGGTGGTGTAGTGTTACTATGGTGCTTGGGGTCTTCCTGAGATCTCTTGAGTAAGGATGCCTGTTTATTCAGCCTACACCCCAGCCCTGTGCTCTTAATTAGCTCCCAGTATACCCTGCATTAGTATCACAGGCAATCTGCCTTTCATGGATGATTAGTCAACTTAACAGTCATTACAAGGACAGAAAGTTTAGTCATATTTGTTGTGTTTCTGGAGTGTTAGCTCTTAGTCAGTGAACTAGATTTCAAGAGATTCTTATGCACTAAAGCAATGGAAAAAATACATCACGATGTGCTGCTTGAAGTGCAGTGAATTACAACTTTATTTAAACACACCATGCATTCACACTCAAAATGTGAACATATGATCCATTAGATGGAGCCCTAAACTATATGGGCTATGCATTCACACCATTAGGCTAATCAAATAAAAACCCATCTAGCCAATGATTAATTGGGGCCAATTTGGCTGAAACTGTCAGGTTCGTTTGTTTATTGTAAATAAATATGAATAAATAAATATCACCATCACAAAACAAAGTTCCACACATTTCAAACCCTCCTCAAATCATGTCGGCCTATCCTAAAGTGGAAATCTCTGTAGTTATCTCTACATACCGTCTTGTTTACAACAAACCAAAGCATGAGCTGGCTGAACTATAGCCCTATGTGGATGAGCCAAAAACTCAAATGTGACATTTAAGAGACTGAAGATCCGAGTAAAATGGGGCCATGACACACTGCTGTTAACAGCAGCTGCCAAGAAAATAACTGTGCATATCACAGCTTAGTTTGTAGACTGGGTAAAAGGCATGTTATACAGGCCAATTTGCAGACACCACACAGTACATGAGAGACAGAAAATACTAACAAAGCTCACCCAGATCACATTCATTAGTGCAACAAACTGTAAGGAGCCGAGAGTAAGTCAGTCAAGGGGAAGAAAGGGTGGGAGGGGGCACCTCTGTGACATTACAGTCTCATTAACTCATCCTTCAGGGAGAGAGGGGGAGGTCAGAGCACTGACCCTTGACGGTATAAAGTTCACACTTCACAACCGCAAGAGGAGAACACTACAAGATGAGATCTAAACAAAATTAGGCCTCAAACAGCATACACATTTGTCTGGACACAGTTTTAGGCACAGAAAACAAAGCATACTCTCTTATAATTACATGTCCATTCTCTTGTTGCCATGTAACAGCAAAAAGGCCGCGCTGCCAACATCTAGCAGAACTTCTAATCAGATTTGGCCTGGTCTATCCCCTGCGAGACATTAAGTCCCTCTCCCATCTGCCTCCTCATCTCAACTAGGAGATCTGCTCCTGGGTTAACTGACTGTCCATCACTCCCCACTCGCCTCGCCATTGTTATTAAGATCACCCGCTTGTGGAGACAAAGTGAAGAATAGGTTATTTAACTGCCACAGAGCAGGAGTTTAAAACCTGCAAGCTAAGCACACTACTCCCGACAGATTCTACCTTTTAATTCACCTCTGTTTTTTCATGTTTGTTTGGTGCTTCTTCCACAATGACTTCTTCTCTTTGGAGAATCTACCACACCTCTACCCTCCTAGTTATGGTCTGACTAGCCCTTGGGGAGGCCTGTGGAGCAGCTGCACCATCCCACTCCTCCTTATTAGTCTACCACATCTCAGGTACAAGGTAACTGCTGCCAGTGTTTTCAGTTGAAGATGTTCTGCCGGATCTAAAACCAAGGTTCAAATCTAAATCAACAGAGGCAAATAATGAAATCCTGCACAGTCCTAATAACCTATAAGAATTATTCAAATAAAATGTACACATCCTCACAATAAGACCATGATGACAAACTCAGAGCAGGTTGCATAACAGAAAAACCTGGCAAAGCATAATTTTACCTGCAAAAGACAGACCAGTGAGCAAGAGGTGGATGATTCAGTGTTGCAGCAGCAACACTGAAATTCTGAAAAAAAAGTTTTTCATGGTGGGCTGAAAAAAATATTAATTAAGCTTTAATACAAGGAGCCAGAACTCACCTTTGGTTATCTGTTCTGTGGCCTGAAAAACAAAAGAAAAGAATACTTAAATGACAAAACAAAGACTAAGAATAAAACATAACATGCCCTTTCCAGGAATAAGGGTTTGGAAACTGTGGATCTATATGCCAATGCCCCGCCAACATCCCAGACGTTCCTTTCTCTTGCGCACTGCAAAGCTAAATGACTTTTCATCTTTACTCCTCGGAGGGTGAGAAGCTTTAAAGGATTTGCAGCTTGTGAGGGAGTCATGTCGATAACACAAATGCTCCTCTTACACATTAGGAAGATAGTACACAAAAGACCTTTGACAATCACAGACAAGAAGGATCAAGGATGAACACCTGGGCAGGATATGAATGTTGAACTGTGTGAATTTTTGCTAAGCACACAGATATCCAGTTGTAAATTTTGATGTCTGAATATTTGCCTTTTCTTAATTATTTACAGAGAAGCAGCTAAAAATGTTTTAACTGAAGGTGGGAGGATCAATATGTGTGCAAAAACTGTTTTCAAAGTATTGCTATGCTGGACCTACCATGGATTGTGTATATAAGGTTGAACCATGGGTTGCTAGCATTACTTTAGCTAGGCTTGCTATATTATATGTCTGCTAAAAGTGCACTAAAGCACTAAAAGTGTTCAATCAGTTCACTTTAACCTGCAGAACTTTGTTTTTTACTGCCTCTATGATGTTATCATGTCATGCTTCAAACACATTTGGATCATGTTCAGCTGCAGATGAACCATGTGGGGAGTCTGAGTCCCCGAGTGGGTGTATTGGAGAAGTCCCAGTTTATCAGATGCCAAATCAAATGCTACTGTCTGTCCATGTGGAGAAGAATTGTGGCAGTATTTGATGCTAAAGGGGGCCACACTCTTTATTGAGCCAGCTCAGAAGTTTGCCTCAGATGTCTGAGAAAACATAAACTTGAACTCAGTTGTCTCAGTAAAATTCGTGGAACATAATATGTTGTGTGTGTGTGTATATGTTACTGAGACTTGTCTGTGTTTTTAAATATTGCAGTAACACAATGTATAGTCCTTTACAGTTTCCAAATTTACTGTCCAAATCAAAAGTGGTTTACATATTCAGATTAGGTGGTGTTTTTAAATCTGTTAGCATGACATGGATCATTGAAGTCTTGACAATGTGAGTGAGTGTTGGGATGAATACAAGAGAATGAGCTGACAAAGATAGGCGTGAAAGAAAGAGAGTGATGCTCCATGTTGCTGCTTGTAAATAAACTCTGTGTGAAAAGGTATTCATGTCTTATCATGAGTACTGTTAACAGTTAAGTTATTCTCTGCTGCCCCCGCAAAGCTTCAAATATTCTCTGTTGACTAGTGGCAAGGCTCCAGAGCCCAAAAAAAGGCATTGAGTCCAGCCCCAGCGTATACTAAGAAAAACAGCTGGCTAAACAGGTGACCCACTGAAGGAACGATTGAAGTCAGGGGTTAGAGGCGCGGGCTGCAGGGTAAGGATGGAGATGACAACACAAACACAGGAACATATTGGAAAGCTGTGCTTGGTTGTGCACCAGCTAAAATTTTAAATAGTGCAGATGGCTTTTCAGCAGCTTCGTCTAAGACTGGCTGACTTAAAAAGGAAGTGGGGGTAGTGACTGATTTTGAATGGTGTTTCTTTTCATTGCTGGGGGATGTTGGCCATGCATGGACCAAGATTTAACGAGTCCTAGTATTTTCTGATGCTGCTGGTCCAGATGAAACAAGAGGCAGAGGCAATTAAAGCAAAACTTTACCTTTTTCTGAGCAGCTTCTTTCTTTTTCTTCTCGTCTTGCTTCTTCTTTTTCTTATCTTCCATCAAATGGTTCTCTTCTTATATTTTTTTTTGCTTTTTCTCACAGCTGCAATTAAAAATAAAGACAGAGAGAGGTGGAAATGCCATTAACTCAGAAGAAGTGCAACTTCTTAACATTTACTTTGTGCATTGTTGAATTCTTGCTGTCAAGTTATAATCTGTCATTATTTCTGCTGTCAAAACACAAGAGATCACTATATAGTTATAATACACACAAAGTGCCTGTGCAAACATTAAGCAGAGCATTTCTTGACAAAATGTAATGTTTTTACTGTGCAAACTGTGCATGTGTGTGTTTTCATCTGGTGGTATGTGGGGTTGCTTCTGGAAACCATTAAGGAGGTCCTACAGATGGAGAATAGTGAGGGCCAATGACATGAGGCCCCCATTATTTTGGCAAAACCTGCCAACACAACTAATGCCTGTGCAAATCACAGAAAAATAATATAGTATTCTGGGTTGAAGAAGACTTTAGGTGCACCTGGTGGTACAGAACACCTTCAGTGCCAAATCCTGAGAGGAAAAGTGTTTACAACAGACACACATCCAAACCCTTGCTGTAAACCATGTGACTATTCCCCATTGTTTCAAAATGCAAGTTCAGAGCTGTTCTATATCTAGACTAATCCTCCACAGGAAAAAAACAAACAAATAAATAAATAAAAGTCAAGCAGCTGGGTTTTTTAAGGACACAGAAGAGAATCTACCCTGGAAAAATACACAAATTGGATACAAGTTTCTTGAACTTAAAATGTGAAATTGTACATAAACCCCTCAGCCTTTTTTGCTGCCAAGCCTTCGCTGCTGCAGGCGACAGCGGTGTGTGCCATTGCTTGGCAACAAGCGCTCCCTGAGGCCCTGGTGAGCATTCAGGTGGAGACAGACAGCACCCTTAAGCACTGCTCTGAAGTCAGTCTAGCTGAGGTGGTTCAAGATTGGAATTGGTGAAATAAGAAGAAAAAATAAACCTGGACAAGCATCTTACGTTTAAACACATACCTGAGCTTTCAATTATGCTGGTACCTCAGGGCTTAGAGCAGGCCATGGGAACACTGTATCAACAAGATGCTCTAAATAGCCCAAAAAGTGCAGGGTCCATCTCTTTTCAAAGATCTGCTCCAGCATTTATTAAGTCTGTCCTTGGCCTATACCCTACCCTTTCACCAAGTTTCAGGAAAATTGGTAGAGAAGTTTTTGCATGATCCAACTGACAGACAGACATGGATGACTCGATCCATCCTTATAATAATAGCAAAAAATAAGCAATAGTGAAATAAGAAACTAGAAAAAAGCTTCCAAACCCAATTAGTTAATCTATACATGATGTTTGAAGATCAACTGTAGGGAGCATCCATTACTGACAACAAATATTTTCTGTAAAATAATAATTTAGAGATTGCCAAAACAGCACTAAATTCTATTGAATGAATGAAACGATTGACTGATCTGAATCAATTAAACAACCGCATGTTTATTAAAGTTGATTTCACTTTCACCTTCATCTTGTAAAATTCTTTAAAGTAGGAAACCAGTGAAAGGAGGCAAAAATATGGTACTATAGTAACTGTTGGAGTTGAAAACTATGATAAAAATTAAATCCAGTAAGAGAGTAAAGATACAATATTGACAAGTAATTGCACAGCAAATACAGAAGCTGTATGACATCACTGTAGACAAGTTTCATAAAAAAAACAACAAAAAAAAACAAAACGTATTTTTACATCTAGAAGCCATGCTAAATATAGCCAGTGTTGCTCCTTTCAAAGGCATCGGTTGGGGCTTGTGTCATGTACGATCAGAGAAGTGCTCCAGTTACTGCACTACCATCAGCCTGTGACCCGGACGAAGAGAGTCACTGTTGAATTAAGTGTCAAAATGATTTCAGTTGAGCCCCTGAACAGGACAGAGAGTCTTCCTCACAATGAGAACTGTCATTTTATTCCCAAGCATGTGCCTAGCTTGGACAGATGTGTGTCCTTTCGACTCTAGAGTAGTGAATGATAGTGAGATGGGGAGGATGCAGTAACAGTAACCCCTGCCGCTAGAAATACTAATTTGTGGTCATGCGTTAGATCCTCATACAAATGTTAAGTCATAACTGCATGTTATTGAGAGTAAAGGCATTGTTGG
>JAPTYQ010000029.1:14085407-14103081 GCA_029814465.1 Ostorhinchus cyanosoma
CTCATACAAATGTTAAGTCATAACTGCATGTTATTGAGAGTAAAGGCATTGTTGGAGAACATTTTTGAAAAGTATATGTCCTGTTTAAAAAATAAAATAAAACAAAATAAAATAAAATAAAATAAAATAGCAAAAACACATTTTTACCTTGAAATTTGCATGTAGTAGCAAATGAACTACATCATATACAGTAGCTTGGGGTGGGAAGCACAGACCGTGTCGATATGAAGGACGCAGGTCAATAAGCTCAGCGCTGTTGCGGAATTACATGCTCCTGTCAGAACAACAGGATTAGAGCTTTGTGTCCCTCTTAAAACCAAACCCTCACTCTGCTGACAAAGGAAGGCAAAAGTAACAAAAAACAATTCTCTTAGAGGTAGCGATGAAGAGATGTTACATATGTGGTGTGAACTGTCATACCTACCCATACTTATATGTGTAAAGACCAATCTGCCCCATATTGGAGCAATGAAGAGGGGGTTACAATTGATGATTAGGCTCCACGACTGGTTTGTGTGTATGTGTGAGAGATGGGGGAAGGGGTGCTAGACAGCAGTCGCTGGGCACAGAGCCAGGAATGCCATCGCTGCAAGCCAAACAAGAGCACGGCGAGCCCTTGGGAGAATGCTTGCTAGCAACCACAGCAGCAGCCGCCACAGCGATGGCAAAATGTGCAGCCCCACTGCTAGTCTGAACAATCCCACACTGGGCCAACGCAGCTTTTATATATGTGTTCTGCTCTGAAAAAATATTTTATGCACCTCAGTGTTCAGCAGGTTTTCTAAGGCATAACAAAAAAAAAACATACCAAAAGCAATCACTTCACAAGTAAATTTGAATTTGTGCTGAGGTTTAAAATTGCCAGGTAAGCACTGACAAAGTCCTTGTGCTCTGCAAAGAGGATTGCACTCACTAAAGTACTTGAAGCTATTCTCAGTGCGGTCATGTTAATGCTTTCTGACCCTCACTAACGACAAGGAAAAGAGAAACTTATGCTGCACTCCTGGCACTCGGAACAAGCCCTAAAATAACTTGCATGGACACACTCCAAAAGCACTGCCTCCAGCCCCAATGTCAGTTGTCTGCTAACATAAAGGGAACACTTTAACAAGCCTGGTAGACAATTTACAGGCCCAATAGATCAAAGAATATCCTTAACAAATGGCTTATTACACTAAAATCACAGAGAACCCCCGCTTTTTTCAAATTTGTCTTTATAAAATCAACAAATTGATTGTATGGAGCATACACACTTATGGGACTAACTGATCTGTGGCAGATTTTCATGCTTAGAATGTTTAATAAAAAGCTTTAAAGTAGCATTTATCTACAACCATACTGCCGGAAGTCTAATGACACTCATTTATTTAATACAGACAATCTGACAACTAAAACAAAGAGCTACAGATTCTAACCGCAACCACATTCAAAAGCCAAATGACAATGAAAAGAAATAGTAGTGTGTAAATACACATGCATTTTTTAATTTAAGATAAAGATCTATTACACAGGCAAAAAAAAAAACTTCTAACAGAATGCAAGCTCAACAGTTCCACTCAAGACTCCAGCTAAGACTCTGCTCAGCGACACCAAACAACCTGCCAAACCAAATGACACAATCTGGCCACTGAGAGTTTTGAACTCAGAGTGAGGCTATGACCTAAGCTGTATAGTAATCACAGTATTTAGTGGCCTGTTTTTGTTATCAAGCCCCCTTTGGCGCCTCTCTGTGAACACACAATGCCTCTTTCAGAGGCTTGGGTGCTGACTGAGGCCCCTGACCCAGCAGCGACAGAAAAGACCCCCACCACCTTCCCTTTACCGCCAACAATGTCTTCATTCCTTGCCAGGCCTAAATTAGGGACTCCAACACATTAGTTAAACAAGCAGGCCTCCAGGCTTACGTCAGCCTGCACTCTACATGCATCAGGGTGCTGGCATTCCCAGTTTGCACTCACTGCCTTCTCCATGGAGTGTGTGTGCCACTGCAGGATGTCAAGCTGCAGCAGGATCTGGGCACTGATGGTTGTCGCCATGGTGAAGGGGATACAGGAAGCAATAATCAATGCCTCTTATCACCAGGTTTACACAGCACCAGACTATCCATGGACCGATTACTTGAATTCCCATCATCATAGTACATAACATTAAGCAGTCTGGCTGCAATTTCAGTCTATCTGAAGGTTGATTCGATCATGAACAGCATTGCTAAGCCAGTCTCTAAAAAGAATTTACTACACGGAAAGACTTACCAACACTTATTTTGCAGTGATTTCCAGTATTTACAAAATTGCATTATGTGCGTAGATACTCTGAGAAAATAGTGTCAACAATGTAAAACAACAACATAAACACGTCTACTTGAAAACTTGTTGGAAAATCAATGTAGAAAAGACCAGAAAAAACCACCTAAACTGTGCATGAGTAATCTCAAGTGTACAAAAGCTTACTGCCTGTCAGGTGATGCATATTATATCTAAGCAGCTCTCGCTGCAGCATAGAATATTTTAGTCAGAATGAATTGCAACAATAACCATGTCAGGTCTCCGACACATAAATGCAACAACAAGCTCCAACCAGAGCTACGGCTAACCCTCAACTCTGCAAGCAATAACACAGGGTGCCCTTGAATCATCTGAACAGTGCCGCCGCTGTGCTGATAGTCACAGATACCATGAAGACAGCATTGAGAAAACCTTTAATATCCGTGCTAAGAAATGAAACCGACTTGAAATAAGGACAGATATAGTAATGTGCTACCGACGATGGCGAGAAAGAGCAACCGAAGCGAAGACAACACTGATGTCAAAGTGGGCTGAACTGAAAACATTTTCATTCCGCGTCCAGTTCACATCTTAAGCCTCAAAATATCGTATATTCCCCAAAAAGGAAAGCGACAAGGTGCAAATGTGTCGTGTTTTGCAGCCAAAGGGGAGTAATAAATCCTACCATGAAGCGTTCAGTAGGTTCTCGTCGGCGGCGGAGCCTCTGCAGCCATTTTGTAGTAACTGACCGGAGCAGAAGCTCGAGACGGTTGAATCCGTGGTAACTGGGGGGAGGGGGGAGGAGTTTAGCCTGGCCACGTGACCTTCAATAACAAAACAAACTGGTCCCACTTCCCGGCGCTCCACCTCCGACGTTTCCATGACAACTGCAGCCCCACCATCACTTCGCTCCTCTGCACTGATGCTCACAAGCCGCAGTCTGCGTCCCACACTTTACAAGTTTTAGATAAGGAATAAAAAAGCAGGCATACAACTGTACGAAAAACACATAAAAGGGCGAATAAGGATAAATATAGTAACATCTTAGCCATATGTGCCAGTCCTGGAGGAATGAACGCGTAGTGTGTTTTTATACCAACAGAGGGCGCAATTTCTTCTATAAACTAGGGCTGGAGCTTAATTTCGAGTCTCTCTTTATTAGTTTAAATTTTAATCGTTTCATTTGCTAAGGTGATGCCACATGTTTGCACTGTGTACACTACAGTATAATGGCCCAGTGTAAAAACTGTTCCTAGAACCCACTTCATCTGCCCAGGGTCACGGTGGACTGATGACTCTAAAATCCAGTAGGCCTATGTACATATGCCAACTGCAAATCATATGCCTTATAAGCATTTGAAGTTTTCAAACATAATCAGTATATCTTCCTGAAAAATAGTAATGCATTTTGTCTACTGTTGGGGACAAGAGTTCCAGAGCTTTGTAAAAATAAACAAACAAAAAAACAAAAACAAACAAAAAAAACCCAGTTCATTATAAAGGGCATTCCATAAAAAGAAAATAAATCTAAAAATTTTTTTTGCGTCATTCTGTTTTCACCCAAGACAATCATTAATGCAAAAAAGGAGAAACTTTTACTCCTGTGGGTTTCATGATGTTAAAGACTCTTTATATAAAATGTATAAGGAGAAAAAAGCAAATTTGAGAAATCCATGTGACGTAGGAAAGGTAGAGAAGATGCTGTGTGGCTCAGAATCAATATTTACAGAGAACCAGGACGTGGATTGCTTTATCAAATTTATGCCGCACTGTTTATCTCCTATTGCTGTACTCAGCACATAGCACAGTCTGTTATACACAAAACAAATGCACTAACAACAATGACAAACAACCTCTTTTTTTTTCTGTGCAGGTTTGTATGAAAAGGTGGAAAATGTGAGCAAACAGACAACAAACGTGCTTATTTTATTACATCTTTCATATTCAATGTAAATCACACTGAATTTCTGTCAAAGTTGAATAAATATCAGAAACATCAATAGACAAACCTTGAACTGCCTTTAAAACAGTTTGATAGTGAATTCCCTTTGTGCATGGCTCAGTGAAAACCTTATCCCTTCTGTCAAACAGAAGAGAAACAAATACGAAAGGAGTGGCTGCCAGGATAATATGTCACCACTCAATGAGGCAGATCAGGGGGCTGAATAAATTAGCTCATTACCCGATGCTGAAGTCCACTCTAACTAAAGACTCCAGCGGCATCTGATAGGGAAATGAATCTGGAAAGATCAAGTGGTGAGTGCCTACAAGAAAAAAAAACTATAAATCTGATTACAAAGCATGGTGATCACCAGCATGTGCTCACAATTACAAAACCATCTGTAGTGGGTATCGCAGGCATATGGATTATAGTGTCACCCACATCTGGATAATCGCCGAGATGTGCATTACAGTAACGGTGGCAAAACACAATTATTCAGTCTACAAGATGATGGAGTGCAAGGCGAGAGGTGTGTGGAAAGAGGAGGAGGGAGACACTAATCATGCACCATGGTGATGAATCTTTGTGTCATGACAGTAGATATAAATAATCTATTGCCTGAGTCCTTTTCAGACTTACTATGTTTTGTGTGTATGCATACGTGATGTTCCACATTGTATACTGAAGATCTTATTCAACAGCTGCCACAAGTCAAGTGCAACTAAATCTCCCAAGTTTCAAACAAAGCCTTTTTCAACAATACAGATCATGCGCTTTTTTTTTTTTTTTTTAACATATATTGATTGAAATGATAGAGATGTGAATTGCTCATAAATAGTCATGAAAACAGTGAGGGGAAGTATGGCTTCTGGAGGAAAACTTAACTCTAAGTTTAGTTTTCCTGTCAGGGTTATACTTGTTTGATTCAGCAGAATAATTACACAGTAGGTGTGTTGTTTGTGGTGCTTTGACATGGATCTAATTTACTGTGCAAAATAAATACTAATGACCTTAGTTCAGCACACATTTAAAAGAAGTGAACTGCTGTGACCAATGTGCTAATGACCACAGCTGTCACAGGATAGGACAACATTGCATATGCTGACTTTTGCTGCTCTTACCCTTTTGTGTAATTCTATTTGGCTAATTGTGTGTCTTCATGTGTGTATTTGCATGATAAGTAGCGGCAAAGACAAGAAAATCTGTCCTTTCTGTCCCCATAGTGGACAGTGGTACATTTGATCAGTGATCCATAGTCAGTCAATGTGCATTCAAGAAATTCAATTATGACCATGGCCGGCTGACCTGTCTGGTAGAGGCGAAAGTTCACTGGTTAGAATGTTACCATATCAACCCAGCCCTGTGGGAAATACAGTGGGGTCAATCAAAGTGCCATTTCATACCAAGGAGAAGGCGAATCTCCAGGGAGAAGGATGACATTTATTGATTCAGTTAGAGTTATTAACTGGATTGAAAACTTATGATATATATGTAGAAATGCTATATATGTGACAAATGCCAATACTGATCTTGAAAAGAAATGTTACAGAACCCATATATAGTGTTTTTAAATTAAAATATTCAAATGTGACCTTAAAGTAGCATTAATGTGTTCAGAATAAAGCGTTTTGAAGTACTACCAAATATGCCAATGTGTTGGAATGTAGATATATGAACTGAATATCTTTACACTGACTGTCAGATTCACATGACCACTAGAGGGAGTAGTGAGTCACTCTTTTGGTCAACCAGGGTGAGGAAATCTATCACCGCGGGGTTTTTGACAGAAGGAAGATACGAGATGAGATTAAAATCTTTATAGAAAAATTTTTTCTCGTCAAAGAAAGTGATAAAAGATAGAAGCACTGTTATTGTTTTCACTTCCAAAGATCAAATCAAATCAAATCAAATCAAATCAAATCGCAGCGTTTCTTCAACAGAGGTGAGTTTGGTGATAACATTTATGAAGGTATGACGTTATCAAGTGGCGTTACGTTCATTCAGTTGATCATTTTCTCAGACTAAACTGTGACAGTTCTGACTGATTCCTAACAGATCTTTAGTTCAGCTACCGAAAACACAAACCATTCAGAAAAGAAAGGTGATGTGTGGTTTTACTGCGGCCGTTTTCAGTCTAAAAACAGAGCTAAGCTAACAGAGCTATAATGTAAACAATCAGCTGATGCAGCACACGAAGATTATAAGACACCGTGTTATTTTGACTGACTGTTCAAATTACCAGCTTTGAGTTTTAGTTTGAAGAAGAAAACTTGATCCTGCCATAATACAGACACGGGTCGACACTGAATTTTATATTTTATTTAGTAAGCGATACAGTCTGTGGATGCGTAATGTTGATTCATTGATGGATCATTTCACATACTGTTAATATCAATATCAATACTACATATATCCCTTTTAAGAAAACAATAATGTGAGACTGTGAGTATAATCCATTAATTAACCCCTTGTTTTGTCTGTGATATAAATAGACAATACATACGATTCTACGTTGACCGTGCATTCAAACTGTCAAGCAGCAGGTGACAGTCCAGTCGCCTGGAGGATGTCCATTAGAGTGGCAAATGATAGTGACAGCGCCAGTCATACTGTTAGTTGTCTGCAAACAACAGGGAGTCCATTGTGTCCACAGTGGGGGTTGGAAGTGCTGCGGAATCAGCATGTCAAAGAGCTTTAGCCGACAAAATTGGTGTCAAACTCCTCCATTTCTCTTTGTGTTGGCATTCTATCCCCTTCACTGAATACCTTTTCAGACGCATTTTTAACTGACTCATTTTAATCTTCTCTTGTTTATGCACATTACTTCTGTGCATAAACACAATCCGCACTACTTCATAATTACCTCTGTCATCAAAGCAGCATTATTTTTACCATGGCACTTGGTATCCCCATAGTCTCAAAGAAAGTGTGTCAGGGACCTCATGCAAGGTTACTCTCACAAAGGATGCTTGGAAAAAGCCAGACATTGGGAGAACACAAATGGGCTGAGTCAGTAAAGGAATAAATGAAGTGCATGATGTTAAATGGATATTTTAGTAGGGGAGGAACAGAATATTGATACCAGAGTATATCCTATTATTTCCTGTAGTGTTAAGTTATTGATACACTGGCACCGACTACTGAAATTTTTATTAAAGCCCAGAGCACACATGGATGGAAGATGCTGTCTGTACATTTTAAAATATTATGCTACCCTCTTTTTTTGGTCATGAACACACACCTCAACTGTCAAAATCTGTGAAATGTACACCTCATTGTTAAAGTATTGCCAACGCATTGTCACAGAACCATGAGTAATGAATGCATTGTGATAATATTGCATTTTGAGTTATTCTGTGATTCCCAATCCTGGGATGTACGTTGAATTATTTTCTCTTAGAGCCCAAAACAGTTTTAAACAAATTAACAGACAAAACATACTGTAAATTCTGTTCCCACAAAACCTCATTTAACCAAGCGTGACGGATCCACCACTGACAGACTAAAGTTCTTTTTTTAGTTTGGTTGTCAGCATTACTGTGTCTGTCTGTGACTGATGTTTGCATCCCAAATAAGAGAAGACGGCACAATTAATTTGTGGGATACATCATCATACTTCAGTTCACAGATTGTGTGGTAATAGAGAGAGAGATAAGTGATGCGGCTTTGCAGTTAATCAGACATGAGCAGTGTGGGTGGGCATTAGCCCCCCATACAGACTGTCTTACATTTGCAGAACTGCACTTTGCACTAATCAGATTTATGGCATACATAAACATAATTGTTTGGGTTTATGGATTCATATTATTAAATTGGACAATTAAGCTCCAGCAAACATTAATTTGCCTTTTGAATGTTTTTTTCTCCATTCTTTTCCAACCCTGTAATTCTCTGTATCCCTTTTGCCTGTTTTCACTGTGTATTTCTCCTTATAAACAATTTATATTTGGAAATATACTCAGTAGAGCACAAACACAGACATAAACACAAACAGAAAACCCAGAATCTCTCCAACAGTGAGGAGACAGAAGAAAAAAGACACTATGCACTGATACTGTATGAAAGCTTGTCAGTTTGACATCATTCAACGTCACCCCATCCCATCGCTGACCGCACCTGCCAAGGTCATGCTGCTGTTTTGTGCTGGGGGTGGGGGGCAGGGGGTGGCAAATACACTACAGTGTGAAAACTGTTGCCTCACCAACAGCTTTGATTGTTTCTATTTCCATTTGAGATGAGATTAAAGTCCTTGGGGGCAGAGATATCAATCTGTTGTAACATAATGAGTCTTTTCTAGCAAGCAAATAGACACTTGGGCCAACAATGGCCATGGTCGATATTTGTCTGCCATCCGTGATTATATTCACAGAAAGGGGGACAATAAGGCGCTTTGCAGACAGAGAACAGGCTTGAAGGGAAGATGAGCTTTTCTCCAGAAAGTAATGTAACTATAAAATGGTCATATCATTATACAGATGACAAAGCTGTTTAAACAATACAAGGAAACACTGAAATATATACTGTGCATTTTTACAAGCAAAGCGGGTGCCTTAATCCTGCTGTGTGCACAGAGGAGTTGCGTGGAATCATACTGTAATAAGGAGGCAACTGTTTTCTACACATACACCATCTCCTCCTCTCCCCACAGCATCCATGTGTCAGTGTGATGAATGTCTCCTTCCTGTGGATGACCTCCAAGGTCAGTGGTAGTGGGGCAAATGCAGCCTAGCTGCCTCATTTCCCCAGCAGCTACAGCAAGGTAACGGCTCGGGCATAATTTACCGTCTCTTGGCCATAGCTCTAATCGCAAATGTAATCAAACTGGCTGGGGTGCTACAGGCTCTGCTGCGCCAGGCTGGACTAGAACAGGGTGGTGCAGTCTCAGACGTGAGGAGGGTGGTGTAGGGAGAGGATTTATTTCATTCTTTTTGAAGATTCAGCATGTTTACACATGCGCAATTGGACAATACAACACATGCTTGCTAATCTGCATCCAAATGTGCACAAGGCTGCCTGGCAGACAATCGTACACAGGGTCTAAAACCTTTACACCGTACCAAATCATATTACTGAGTACTGAACTTAATGTTGCTAATTTCATTACTAATTTAGTCAGACAATCCTAGCAGATAGTTGGAATATATGAACTAAAGAAAACAGTCTTTGGAGAAAAAAAATGGGAGTAAAATGCAGTAAAAATAAAATAAGCAAGGAATCAATCAGTGACAAGGTATGAAAACATACCGAAGCATTATAAAATAGAACTCCATATGTTTTATGCCAAAAACCCATTTGTTTCATTCCCACATGTATGCCACCTCTGCCTTGGGATGTGCCTGTAAATTATACATAAGTATGTCATTACGCACAGAAGCCAATGACAGTGGTCTAATGAATATGGGCAGCTTTGCAGTCGGCAGCATCCTCTCACTGGAGAGATCCTATCTAGGCCACAGCATCAATCTTCCTGTCAGCACCACAGCAAGTCCTATCTAAGCCTCACCATCATAAACAGATATATTATTCATGAATTAGCATTATTGTCCACTTAATTATTCAGCAGGTCTTAATTATCCGGCAGATAATCTATTCCAGGTCATGGGAAATTAGATAAGAAACGATAACATTGTTTCAAAGGTTTCACCATCTTGGGTGATTGTGAAGTGCTTTCTGTGAGAGTGGATGTGAATTTTATGAGAATGTGGTGAAGGGTATTTGAGTTGAATTATTTGAATTATAGGCAAACAATTAATTTTAAGAGCAAGAAACACAAAGAACTTAACAAGTTTGAGACATATTTAGATTAATGGAACAATAAGAGGTGATTTGATGAGGGATGATGAATTGCAATAAGCACCCTGAGGACTGAGCTCCTCGAACATGTAATGAGAACATTAATTTCAGAAATCCTCTGCCTATGAACTCTAACGTCCTTAAGGCAAAAACAGGATAAATATAATAGTAATAAAATAACATTTCAGTCCCATTGTATGCATGTCATTGCATCACTTGTGTTACTCCAGTAATAAAAAGAATGAAGGGAAAGAAAATCCTCCTGTGCTGTTTTGCCCAAAACCTCATAATTTCTCTGTGTGCGTTTCCTTTGTACTGCCTTCTGCCGTCCTCCACCTCTGGCTATGTTTTCTCTCTCCACTGTCACCTCGTCTCCCCTCATCCTGGAACGATCTACCTTACTCTCTGGTTCACTCCTTGTTTTCTAGTCTAAGCACATACACCACAGAGGGCGTATGATGAATCATTCATAGCAGCACATAATGCCCTCAGCCTTCTCCCCCGAGAGAGAGGATAGAGAGACAGAAAGACTGGGGTACAGACAGAGGAAAGAGAAGGGCAGTGACAGAGAAAATATAATTAAAATGGCTTAAGACGCATTATCGTACTTGGTGCAACAGAATAAATACAACAGATTGCATTCATGAGAAATGATACTAAATGGAGTTTACAGTTTTGAGATAATTTGTTGAAACTAAGTGAATGTGATAATAGTTTCTGAAAAGTCTTAATAATGCACAAATATTGAGATGAAAATACCAGTGCAGAGCTCAGAAGGCATCCTGCAGCAGCTCAGTTTGTACTGTAGCATTTACTAAGTGCAGTGTAATGATATGTGTTCCTCCAGCTCTGGTCAGCAGGCCTCTAAATCACACAGCTAATACCCTTATCACCCCCATTAGTGCATCAAGGGGAGTAAAGCAAGCCACCAGAGCTACATTTACACTGCCAGCCTTCGGTGATCAGGTCCAGTTCTTGGTCAGTTTCCAATATGAAGTTTTTATGGTGAAAGGACCAGCACAAAATGACCCACAAAAGCAAAGACAACACATGCAGAACACTGTCGTACTGAGGGGACGGACTGGTTGAGGAGAGACACACAAAATTTTAATTATGGCTTCTGGGGAGGAATAGCTTCTATTTTTGTACACTAGAGCAAAACTTCAGGACGTCAACAGCAGATTGGAATGAGTTTCCTAATAGAGTCATGCAAATGCAACATGTAAACTTTATGAGTCAGACAGTGGCCACTTCATAAAAATAAATAAATAAATAAATAAATAAATAAATATATATATATGACTGGTATTAGTAGTGGATGTGGCCCAAGTCAGAATTGAAAAGATCAGATCCCATGTGATTAGCTGTGTTCACACTGTCATGAAAAAATCAGATCGAGTCATATGTGAGTAAAAATCATAAATAAATAAAGATTTGGCAACCTTTGCTACAGTCTGAACATGCTCACACAGGGGAATGCTGGTTTCTGTCTGAGATAAAAACCAGTCCATGTGTCTGGAATAACAGAAAGTCCTCTTTTATGCTTATGTATGCCACTTATTTAACAAAACAATGATAATAAAAGCAAAATGGTCTGTTTGGCTTGTACCATTACAGGAGCTATGCCAACTCATATCCCTTAGGGGGAAATTCATCAGCTGCTGCATTGTTAGGTTACAATAAAAAGATGATCACTGTTGATGGGACACCGTTAAAATCCACTATGCATCTATTTTGACCAGCGCAGAAAGCTGCAAAATTAAGAGAACCTATGAAGAATGACTCTGGAAGGCATAGATTGGGAAAAGGCATGTATTTATCATACTAACATGCTGCCTTTAGTGGACACTAGCAGATGCATCATTTGGTTTTATTGTCAAATTAGGTTGAGGAGGATCTTTCCTGCATATGCCACATGACTGATCATATAATCACCAGGAAAAAAACAGCAGGTAAGGTTAGGTCAGGTTACTGCTGGAAAGTACCAAAGAGTTACAAGGAAAAAGCTGCATTTTTTTTTTTTTTTTTGCCTTACTAGTGACATTTGTGGTAATGATGATTTAGAGGAATGTGGCTGGTGTTTGTTTGTTTACTTCTCCTCGCATGACTGAAATACAGAGCAAGAGAGTGAGAGGAGGGCTTTTCATGCAATCTGTCCCGCTGTGAAAATGACAGAAAAGTGAAACCCACACTGACAAATGCGGCCATTACGCCGTAAAGGCCACAGCAGTGACAAGCCTTGCATATATGGGAAAAGGAACAAGTGCTGGTAAGTCCTCCATTATCCTCCACCCTCTGCAACCTACAAAAGCTTATTTTTCCATCTCGAGAACCCTGAGTGTTTTTCTGTTAATGCATCCACTCAGAGACCTCCACCCCTTCCACTCCTGTCCTCCCCTCTCCCACATATGAACGTCTTTGATGTCTTTACTGTGAGTCGGAGGGCGCTGAGTGTGTGAGCGTTTTGTGTGTGTGTGCATTAGGTCCTCTGTTATCTTGACAAGCTCTTGAGGTCTTAATTGCTGCACTACAAACAGAACTGTGGGGACAGGGCTGGAAACTGTCACCCTGTTTTAACTCTTTTGAATGAAAGCTGGAAAAAGAGAGACTGGGACAATAACAAAAATATGTAAAAGGGTGGTATAGTAAGTAAGACAGGTAATATTAGATTCCCCGAAGACACAACTCCAAGCAAAATGCTTAAGATAGCTCACTAGCACTATATCCTATTTCATATCAGCCTGAAATAATTTTAATGCTGTTATTAATACTAATATCCAATTAACTGCATAAAAGAGTAAAATCATTATGAACTGGAGGGTTCATACAACACTTTCTGCACGCTGAGGGAAAACTTACAGAGCTAATCATCAAAATCAGTCTCCACAATATGAGCAGAATGATTTATCTCGTAATTCTCTGCAATAAGCTTGGCTTCTGTTAAGAGATTTGTTAGATTAGTACTCCTCAAGTGGAAATGGAGGAGGAAATGAAAAAGAAATAATTTCATTAACCCCAGTAAAGATGATGTATGCAGGTGTTCCAGCTTAGTTAAAATATGCATTTTTGCGCCAGTGAGTTTGCTAGTAGCAGCCTAAATAGAATTTGGTGTTATAACAGTGTCTATTTACTTTATTAAATGGGCAGTGAGAAAATCCCCAGCGCTCTCTTGTCAGCTTTTCGAAGCAGGCAACCGGCTGGATCCCTCGGCCCAAGGGGCACTGCTTACTCTCTCCGCTCAGGCCCCCACTGTTGGTTGCCATAGAAATAACAGAAAGGAAACAGAGAACCTGCCAAATAGAAAATGTCAATTACTGTAGATATGTAGATATAGGCAGGGAGAGTAGGGTATCCGGATGAGGGCTGCCAGACAGAGGAGAGAGTGCCCACCTCATTCAGACACAGTTTCCCTGCATCCGTCTGCTTTTATGTCCGCTGTCAAGTACAAAGTCTGTAAATTTATACATGTCTGTCTTCTTGTTTTTTTTCTCTTTTACACAGTAATGATCAGGTGTTATAGAGCAGTGGGGGTTTCTGGGGCAGCTCTGAGGAGTTAACTCCCCTCTATAATCCACATATTGATCCCTCTACTCGGCCTGAGCCACAATCAATACGGGCAATAAAACCAAACCCAGCAGCCTCTCTGGGGAACAGTGACAGACCCGCAGGCGAGGTGTGTGTGAATGTACACGTAGATCTCTCCATGTGTCAGCAGCAGAGTGGGTAAGGTGATAGTGTGTGTGGTGTGTGTCCCAACACAAATCAGTCATCCGGACAGGCCTCGGTGGCTGTCATGTGCGCTTGCCACTCGGGGGGCTCTGAACACTCGACATGACAAAACAGTCAGTGTGCTGCATAAGTGATCAGACAGCCGCTGAGGTTCCAACTAGAGACATTGTATCACAGCATATGCAGTGATCGCTCATGCACATTCACACGCACATTGTGCATGAGTGCACAATTGCACAGTCTCGGGTATGTTTTACAAGAACGCAGAAGTGATCATGCACGCACTCATTCAGACACACACATGCATACCCGGGCTGAGATACACTGCCATCTGCAGGGACACTCTACACAATCCACTATATTCACATATCTATAAACCAGTGTTAATGCGAAATTTGTTGTAGCATCATTTGGCTTTAGTCATATTTTATCCAACTTGATTGTGTCAGTGGTAGTGATATTTAGTTGTACTATAGGAACAAAGAATGATTTATATTTTTTAGCACTGAGGTACAATTATAATCATGATTTTGTACAAAAACATCCCAACCATCCTAACATTTTGTCTTGTTTTAATTCATCGTTGCATTTTTTTGTTGTAATGAAATAGCTTTTATGTAGCTATTGTCTGTTGCTGGAAAAACCAATGATGAAAACTATAAGTCAGCTAAATGAAGGCTGCTGTAAATACACATTATACTGTGAATGTGATGGCATTTCATATAACGCATTTAATTTAACTCCCAGAAAATGTTCTGCCAGGTATAAATTGGACAAGAAGACATAACGGGATCATGGACATTTATGTTCATACAATAAATAAATTTACTCATGCATACAGCAATATAAAAACAATCTTGCACACATAACCATCTTCAGTAGACACTGGGTTTATTTGCATACACATACACACACACACACACACGCACGCAAATGTGTCTTATAGGTCTGCACTCAATGAGCCAATTTTCGAAACCCAGAAAATATATGAATTAACTATGAAATTACAACAGGGCGGATGTTTATAATTTACTATACATCACAGGGTTTGTTATTGTTACTACCCACATTGCCTCAGTAATCATCATTAGTTTTATAGCGTCTTGTAGCGCCTCATCATTAGCATACTGTATTGCAGTGGGTGAGGGGAGTCCTAAGGTGGATTGTTGCCGCTCATAATTTTGCCATCGTGGGTCAAAACTATTGTTAAACAGGCAACACAATTATGCAATTTCGCATCTTTTAATATCTATTGGAAATGACACTATTCAGGATTCAATCACATTCATGAGGTGTGTGAGTTGTAATGGCAGTCTAGATTATATTTATGGAAATCAGAGCGTGGAAATAACATCTGTGATTAGACATCCCTTGGGCCGCAGTTAATACTATTTGCAGTGAATATTATGCATCGTCTGTGTTTGGAATCCTGTACAGTAAAGTTCTTGTTGGAATAGGTTTGAAGAAATGTTTTGGTGAACTGAAAAATGAAACCTGACCCGATGAGCTCCTGGCTGTTCACTGTGATAACAACCACGTCCAACAACCAGCAGGATGAAAACTCAAAGATGGAAATAAATGAGAGAAGGGCACATACACGAATGTGATAATAACCATGTTAAAAAGCAGACAGATGGGCAGACAGAATGAGACACTGTGTAATATTAAAGAGTAGCCGAGTGTTGAGCCAGGCAGACAAACCAAGCCTGTGATAACTTGACAAATCCCAGCGCCTGTGCTCTTGAGAGGATTGTGCTTCATTAACAGATAAAGAGTGGAGGAGACAGAGGAGAAGAAAGAGAGGGGCGAGGGGATGCGGGCCCTCTCTTTGTTCTTCATCCTTTTACTCATTTCACTGTTATCTTCTTCAGGGAGCTTTATTTGATGACATGACCTTTAAGTTGCACGAACATGAATTGACAATGAGCACAAGTTTCCAGCAGAACATGGATCTCCTACTAGCATGCTCTCCTATCACTTCCCCTCCTTTAGTGCCAAGAACAAATAAAGGGAAAGATGATAACGCGACTGAGATAAAATGGAGACTCAATATAAAAGCAATATGTGCAGATTTAATAATCAGTGTGAAACCAGCCTAATAGAAACACTGCCGGCTCGTCTGATGTCAATAATGACATTTTAATATATAGACTCTTTAATGCTCTGGTTTGCATTTACTGATTTGTGTCAAAATAGCTGAAGATTTTTTTAACCTCCTTAACCCTTAAAGACATAGAAATATTTTGTGGCAACGTCCAAATGAATGTTTTCTACATTTAACCGTTCGTAAATGATTTGGTACTATTTAGGTGAGGGTATTGTTTTTGGTTTGGTTTTTTGTTTGTTTTCCCGTTTGCCTGTTTGTTTGTTTGTTTGTTTGTTTGTTTGTTTGTTTGTCGGCAACTTTATGCAAAAACTGCAGGATCAATTTCCATGAAATTTTCAGGAAAGGTGCGAGGTGGTCTAGAATAGATCCCATTAAATTTGGTGAACGTAGGTCAAAGGTCAAGGTCACCAAAAATGCTAAATCAAGGGGCGAGGGGCGGGGTTTGTTGTGCCTGGCCCCACTTGTTTTCGTATTGTTTTTTCAGTGAAAATCAGGTATTTTTCTACATTTCTTTCATTGATCATGTAGACGTTCATAAAAGTTCATTCAAAGGTAATTTATATCAAAATAGAAAACTGAAGAAAAAGTGACTTTTTCAGCGAAATATATCATTAGATGCATCTACAACCATTGTCATTAGTCAAACTTCATGGATTTTCACAATAAAGCTTCTGAATGTCACTGTAAAGCATTTTACCTGAATTATTTCAATGTATTGATTGGATTAATGTTTTAAAAGTTATTAAACATTTTAGATCAGTACATGCTTTTGGTGTCTGTCTGTGTAGGTCCTTAAGGGTTAAGAAAACTTGTAATGTCAGACTACAATAGTAAACACAACTGTCCACCTCGAACACTTGCAGCAGGATAATATCATGAAGGTTATCTTTAGTAAAAAAAAAAAAAAAGAAGTAAAACAGTAGGTCCCCATATGCCAGTATGAGCCACTTCTCACCTCTTCCATCTTTGACTCCTGTGGGACTTCACAGAGAGGTCAGAGGTCACAGCTTCAGACAGACCACCCCAGACACGACCCCTGACCTTACAACCTCCACAAAAGCTGATCAATATCCAATATGGCTGCCAGACAAGCCAAAAAACAGAGCTCATTCCTAAAATTTATCATCTAAATCACAGTACACCCACAAAATTGTGGCTTTATTTGCTGTATTTTCATTGTTGTGGACTAGACCTGCACAATTATGCAAAATGAAAACCCAAATTCAGTTGGAAACCACCTGGAGCCACGTTAGATTGGCCGTCCAGATGTTCAACTCCTTTTTTTTTTTCTCCAAAGAGAACAACATAATACCCTTTAACTTTTAAGGCTTATTCCTCTGCACATGAAAACAATCACTGCCAATGTGCACACATCATCTAGCATAGTTTCCATCTAAAATAAATAAATAACTAATAAAAACATAACATATAACACAACTTTTGGACTAATTCAAGTAAATCTCATCTAGATATCAAGAAACAAATAGACACAAATTGCAGTATAGTCCACAGTCTTATTTTAGACCCAAATCTTGATCGTCTATAATTGAGTCATTGCCGGGAATGTTTCAGTGGCACTGTTTTTCCTTAAAGGACTGATACCTGAGTGTGTGTTCTAGCAGAAAAGTAAGAGTTCTTTGATTTTATGCCAAAGGGCCAGACAATGAAAAGTAGCAGTGGTATATAAGGATGATAAACAAGGAGGTTATTTATAAACCACAGATCAATAGCCATTACAATTTTAATTTCATTGCAGCAGGGGTCAGCTCATGTGTGTGTCTGAGACTGGGGGTGGGGTGGGGAGGGCCGATATGCCTTGGTGGAGGTCTGCATTGAATC